>QLSS01000296.1:34508-50396 GCA_024372645.1 Trichomalopsis sarcophagae | reverse complement strand
TCTACAAGAAAGAGTATCGGATATAAATTAAATTTACCGAAAAAAAGCGTATGTATATTGTTACACAGCTGAACATTTTTATACATATGAATATGTACGAAAAATGACTAATTTTGACCCAATAACTTAAATTGAGGGGGGACTAATTTCTAAAACTATAAAGGGATAGAAAATAAGTGTAGTTCAGTTTTACCTTTTCGGCGGTGATAAACTACACACCTTTTGTTCGGGTATGGAAACGATTTATGTTGCAATGCGATGAAGTTATAGAAATCCAATGTAAAAAAGTCATAATTGCGTCGTAAAAATAATTAAATTGCATTTCTGAAAATGAAAACTTTGACAAAAATGTAAAATTGTGATATATTAAACTTACCGTACGTGAAATAGTTTGGGCAGCACGTATTTTTCGAAGCTTGAGATAACCAGGATTTTGACTTACAGCTATTCCTAAGTAAACTTTGGTTAAGAAAATATTATTGTGATTTGAATAAAAATTGAACAATACCGTTTTTTAAGGATAGTATTGTATATATAAGGTACATTATTTATTATAAATTCAAGAACATATGCTATCAAGTGACAAATTTCTACAAAATTAACCCTTGGCTGCTCGTTAGCAACGGAAACTACTCATTGGCAATATTGAGGTAGTCCTTGTTTATATCGTTCAAATTAGCTTATTTCAGAAAAAAACGTAAAGATTATCATAATCCTTCAAAATTTCTTCAAATAGGTGTAAGGATTGTAAAGAGGTAAAATTTAGCCTTTATTAGTAACTCATACTTTATTAATCACTATCCACGAATGATCGAATTTATATTACTGGTGCCAGGCCACACGCTTCCTACTCCACCCACACTGAAAGAAAACACAGCCATTTCTGCTGTAGAACACGGCAGTTTTAGTAAGTGTCGCCACAGTAGCGACTTTTCAGTAAAAACAGCGAGTGGCCACTGGTAGTTTTGGCAGGTCTCGGCGAACTGTCTCTATCTAAAGGATGTGTAGGTTATGTATCACCTTTTGAAACATCAAAAATTTTAAGAAATCAATTTTTAAACGAGTAATATGATTAATTAAACTAAAGTTATGAGTAATGATTATTATAAAAGAGTAAAATGCTTTGAATAACAACCATCAACTTATTACCATCCCATTATCGCATGCAGAGTGACTATTAGCAAACAAATTACATGAACATTTTTAATTTTGTTAATTATCAGTTTCATAATAGACATCACTTTATATTTTATCATAATACTCACTAAAAAAAATTATTTTCTCAAGATTTTTGCTGTTTCAAAAGGTTATACATAACCTACATATCCTCGAGGTAAAGACAGCTCGCCAAGACCTGCCAAAACTACTATTGGCCACTCTCTGTTTTTACTGAACAGTCGCTACTGTGTTTTTGTCAGTGCAGCAATTGACTCTTTATCCCTAAATTATTATTTTTGTACGAATAAAGAAAAGTTGAGATCTGGGCTTGTCATTTTGGCGTTCTTCGGTTCTCCGGTTTTCAGAATTCACCATTTTTTATCTGTTACAGCAACCGATTTTGTAATTCGTATCTCATTTAAACCATCTTTCAATTTACAACCTTGTGCAATAGCATCGACTTAAGGGTAAGGATTTCAGACCCGACTCACAGATCGCCGAAGTAAAAAGCGCCCCTCGATTGAAACCCATTAAGTCCATAAAGGCACAAAAAGGTAGTGAAAAATTCAAATATTCAGTACGCTAAATAATTTCAAAAATTTTTGCGTGCGACTGCATTAATTGTATGTATAAGGAGGCGGAAAATTTATAAATAACTCTTGTCTGTACAGCCTTTTTAACGTTTAGTCGGCTATAGTACAACAATGCGGCTTAAACCAACCTGTAAATAAGAAACCATATTAAAAATAAAAAAAACTGCTGCCAATTCATTGGCGCGTAGCTTCCTCCAACTTAATATATAGGTCCAACCCAATTTATAAATAAAATATTGTTTTAACATGTATATTCATGTTTTTTTAATGTTGACGAATATATTTTTCTTAAATGCCAGCAAAACCACGCTTGAAAGTATGGTTTAATTTAAATAACCCATATCCCGAAGAGTGAGTGAGAAACATATGTTTTTATATTTCAATTCTTCACTTGAGAACCAATCAACGAAATCGTCTAAAATTTTAACAGCAGATAGCTTTTTTATGGTAAATCGCCAAATAAGATTTTGAAGCATTTGAATACATTGTGTTAAAGATATAAGAAATTAATATATTAAAAAAAAAAAAAAAAATTCAAACCTGGATATCTTAAGAACAATAGGGGTTTAAAAGCTACGCAATACACTTAGCCAAAACACATAAAATATCTACCTTTTCCTAAAATCTTAAGTGCAATAAGGCCTTTTTACGTCCGTAATCGAAGCACAAAAAACTTATTTTTTTCATTTTTGATATATTACTGAAAAAATAAGTAGTCAGATCACTTGAAATTTTAATGGGGTATAGTTTGACACGTGACCCATCAAAATGATTTTTTTTCGTGAGGTTATGACGTTTAGTTTTAGCAATATTCACTTTTAAAAAATATCACCTTTTTCATTTTATGTGCCGAACAGAGTGATCGATCACGAGGACCAAACGAAGAAAAGTAGGTAATTTTATTTTCTTCCAAATGTATTATAGCTGAATTGTTTGTAACGATGGGATGATTAAAAACAAAAACGCAAAAGAGTATATTTAAAAAATCGAAAAATGGCCATAAAAAGAAAATAGTTGAGTAAATAAAAAATAACTGTTTTCCCGCATTCAGAATCCAAAAATAGATATTCATGTCAAATTGTATTGATATTGACGGAGTAGTTCCAGAAACTTTACGATATACACACACACACACCCCGTGGAGACACCGAAACCCCGTATGTGGCGCGTCTCCTGGGTGGCAAATAGGAGAATGCTCATCGGCACGTTTAGGTCTCCTTAATCGGTCGAAAGCTAGAGCATAAATAAAATATGCTCCGCGGACCAAACAAGTTAGGGGAAGAAACTCTGAAGATAAATCAAACATGAAGAGTGAGTTAATAACATTACTACCCCAAGCGAGTCAAGCCACGCAGCCCAGTCCCGCCGTCGATTCTGATCGGGAGAAAGCCCCGATGGTCGGCGCAGGTCCTATGGAGGTTGGGGGGGGGGGGGGGGGTGGGGGGTAAACTCACTTAGAAGCCGCAGATGTTTGTCACCTAATCCCTGCTGCATATAGAAACACAGGTGATATGGAAATGGAGGTTGATGCAGACAGGGATAAGAGAGCTGTTTGCATAATGCATAGAAATGTGCACTTGGACCGCATTGACAGCAGGATCGAGGGATTGATGGACTATGTCAGGGACAGGCACACTGTGCACAAACAAATTGAAAATCTTGCTCGAATCATAAAAGCAATCTATAAGAATCTCTGCATGGCAGATGTTAACTAACAGCAATGCTAACACCCGAAAACTCAAGGGAGCAAAACCTAGACAACCCCAAGTCTTAGATCTCGGAAAGCGGGTGAAACAAAGGTCCAAACTACTCCACAGGATAGAAATAGAGGAAATAAAGTGTAACGCTGTAAGTAGGCAGCACTACAAGGAGGGCGGTAGTGCAGAGTACTTCACACGCGGGTTGAGCCCCACAGCTATGAAGCACACAGACTACTATACGGTTTCTCGAGGGATGATATATAGGGGTTCTTAATAAGGACGCAAATATTTAATGATTGAACTAAGTGTGTGTGTGTGTATACATATATAAGGTTTCTTGTGTGTGTGTGTGTGTGTACAGGGCGATTCAGAAAGATTATAACATTTTTATACCATTGTAATCAGCGTGAAAAATTAAGTCTAATGGAATTGGTCCGGAGATTTTTCCTTCAATTTTCACTTTCCCAGCAAGGAAAGAAAAATTCCCCCACCACCGTGCCTAGCGGAGAAGCATGTGAGGGGAAGTGAGCGCAACGGCCGCCGCGGCAACAAGCGAGGAAAGCCGTTACTATGAAGATTGGCGACAGCTGCGACGAGGTAAGGCGGAGCTGCGGTGATTATAAACCAACGCAACTAACATTGTCGCGACGCCTTATGATCGGCTTGCGCTAGAACTTTTATTAAGAAAATACGCCATGAATTTAACAATTGTAAATATCAAACGTGCATGTAACACAGTATCATTTGAGATGCATGCTAATAATTTGCACGTCAGTAGGCCGATGATTTAATAGCTGATATTTGAATATCGCTAATTATCTCCTGCGTAACACAAGCATTTCTTCGGTAAAAAAGCAAAATTAATGTCTCGGAGCTTTCAGAAAAATGTTCTTGTGCTCAGCTGACTTTCAGACTGTCGCCAAACGGCGTATAGTCGTGTAGAGGTACGCCCGTAGAAAGCAGCAGCTTAAAAATTTTCGTGCTCTACTGATTTTCAGACCATCCGAAATCGTCATAAATAAAACAGACAGGAGAAAATAAACGACGGTACCTTAAAGAGTTCCAGGACTAGGTTGAGCTGGATCCCTGGGGGCGACTGTACCAAATACAATTCATGTCTCGAAGAAGGGACGTTTCCTAAGAACTGGAAGAAGCAACGCCTGGTACTATACTACCAAAAGTCGATAAGCCACCTGGAGAAGCTGCCTAATACAGACCACTCTGCATGCTGGATACTCCGGGCGAGATTTTAGAGCACAAAATCGGCGTAAGATTGGACCAAGTCATTCAAAAACCAGGTGGACTAGCGAAATATCAATACGGCTTCAGGAAAAAACGCTCCACTCTTGACGCCGTAAGCTTAGTATTTTTAGAAACATGAGTATTATTTATTACACTATTTTCTTCGTACATGTGAAAAAAAAATCATTGAATTCAATTGACAATCAGCTTATCAATATAATACTAGATAAATAAATGTGTACACACACTTTCGTTGTTTTTCGATATTAGTGAAGTCCAAACTTGTGTAAAGATATGACAGAAAATGAAGTATATTATTGGGGTGTAAAAGTATATAAAAGTTGAAAAAGAAAGTATCAAAGAAGTAAATGAAGTCAAATGATCCAACCAAGCAATCCAACAGTTGATACGTCAAGAGTAGACTGGCTCAAATCCAAAACCCCTGCTGCAGTCATTTTTATTTATTTATTATTTATTAAATACCATATACGTATGTCTTTAAAAGATATTCCTTAGAGGCAAGCACAGTGGCCTGTACATAGGGACGGCATACATAAACATTAATACTAAAAAACTTAAAACTACAACATAGAGCCAAGATAACGCAATCAACGCTATCACGCCTTTATACCTTTCCATAAAAAAAGTTAGCAATATTAAAATATATAACATCCAAATTTATTCTTTCCTACAAACATTTTTAGTTTTGTTTTAATAGAGACATTACTTATTGATAGGTCTTTGAGATCATTCAGCAGAGTGTTAAATACACTCACAGCCACGTAATAGCTGCTTGATTCACTCGAAATCACGGCTAAAATGACTCTATCAGGGCCTATTTTGTTCGTTGTGTAGTAGGAAACCAAAAAAAGTATATGGCTGAAACATCTGACAGTGAGTGTGTGTGTGTCTATATATATATATATATATAATGCAGCTATAATGCGTTTAAAAGAGAATAAAATTACCTACTTTTCCTTGTTTGGTCCTCGGGATTTTTTTTTTTTAATTCATATCTCTAAAACTAAACATCATAACCTCACAAAAAAAAATTATGTCGATGGGTCACATGTCAAACTACACTGTTAGAAAAGTAACATTGCAGCAAACATATATGTTAACTGTTATATAGTCATGTTCGATTTGAGCCAATAATACGTATGTTAATAGTTAACGTAGCTATGTTATATGTCAAATAGCTGTATGTTAATAGTTAACATATGGCTGCCCTTTACGATTTTTCATAGACTTTATGAAGTAATCAGATAGAAATTATTAGGAAACACATTTGTATTAATTTTATTAATGCTGAGTAACTTTACAGTGATATGTCAAAATTCAAGATTTTGTATTTCATTGGCTTTTAGGGTCTAAAAACCAGATTTGATAGTTCTAGAGATAAAATAAGGAGTGTCATTCCAACTGATTCAGCAGCCTCTGGCATTTCCGAAAATTGGAAAAAATCAGTAGTGTGTTAAATCATATCGTAATCATTCATTTTTCAGATTTGAATTTTTCAATAACTTTTGAGCTAATAGTGATAAACTAGTTAACATATACATTTTTGGAAATGACAGAGGCTGCTAAATCAGTATGAAATCACTTATTATTTTATCGCTAGAACTATCAAATCTGGTATTTAGACCCAAAAAGCCAGTGAAAGACAACATTTTGAATTTTGACATCATTTGATATCATTCCAAAGACACTTTGCATGCATCCTTAGATATATTCAGTTGCTTCCGTTCTATTATTAATGATTTATTGAATATTCATGATGAATAAATCCTCGAGAATATTTTTTGTATGAAAGAGGATGACGGATTTTGAGGTTAGGCAGTACGAGAGAAACGCCATCTGCACGCAACACTACGCACGATAGCCATGAAATTCATAAGTTAACTATTAACATACAGATATGTGGGAATGTGTGCGTAGAGTTTGTGTGTGTGCGTGTAACATAGAGAGAGAGAGAGAGAGAGAGAGAGAGAGAGAGAGAGAGAGAGAGACTAGCAAGGGCACGGGATCGAGACGAAAAAATCTCCGCGATAAAGACGCTACAAAACGGAGATTTCAAGGATTACTCGATAAAGAACGGCCTAATATACAAAGGCGAAGAACGGTTGCAGAGACTCGTAGTACCGAAAGGCCTGCAACAAGAATTAATAAGAAGAGCGCACGAAATAGGACATTTTGGAGTAAATAAGACCCCCGAAGTACTCAGCCGCGAGTATTGGATGAGCAAGATAAACAAAAATTACATCGAGAACTGTCTGCACTGCAGACTCGGCGCACGGAAGCAGAGAAAGGCTGAAAGTCACCTCTTCCCCATTCCAGCAGCTCCAGCCTGTACGGGGAGATGTGCTCATCCCTCCTTACATTATAGATGTACCGAATCCCTGTATTCACGAGTCTCTGTAGCGTTAGTCGAGTTCCTGCGTCAGGTCACAGTATACAAGAGAACAGTAGTCGATGATTGGAAATAGGAGTGATTGCACAAGGTGTTTGCGCAACCTGAGATTGGTACTCGGAGGATGGAAACATCGGAGTCAAGGCAGAAACCGATGTCGTTGATGTACAATGCGAACAGCAAAGGACCTAAAACGAAGCCCTGCGGAACGCCGATGTTAAGACGCTGTGGAGAGGAGCGCTCGTTATTGTCACCAATGACGGCCTGCTCTCTCCTAGTAAGATAGGAGTCAAACCAGCGGATGATATGCTTAGAGAAGCCGAAGGTAAATAGCTTTCTCAGAAACCGGACGTGACACACAGTGTCAAACGCCTTGCTGAAGTCAAAGAGGAGAAGAAGTGTTACTTTCTTTTTGTTTATTCCGACCCTGGCATCATCAGTTAGCTTAATGTTGTCTAGTATGAGTCTGGATTCAAGGTATTGTGAGACTTACCTATCCAGGGCCTTGGAGAGAAAGCAGAGAAGTGAATTCGGGCGGTAGTCAGTCAGGGCTTTTGGTGAACTGACTTTGTTGAGTGCGTGAGGGTCAGCGTTCTGAATTTTATTCGTTCTTTTTCTTATATATATTAAACTATTCCTCAAAGTTACCGTCCTGATCTTTCTACGGTTTAATCAATACAGGTCAAAAGGTGAAGCACATGCATGTTGCGTAACCGAGCTCGCCTATTTGTCCTAGATAGTTACGTCACGCGGAGCGTCTATTAAAATAATTAAAGATGCGCCTGGCCGAAACAAAAGACATGCGGACTGGCTGGCGCAAGCAATTTTCTAATAGGGTCTTCTAGAGTAAAGACCACACGACGCTAGAGCGCTTGTATGTTAATTAAGTTCTAACATTCTAAGAGTCCCAGAACTCAAGAAGTTAAACAGTAATCACCAGAATAAATTAAGTTGTTAAACTACACACACACACACACACACACACACCAGTGCGGAGTTTGCTGTGTTCTCCCATCTGGCGCCTCCCCAGGTGCCAGATAGTGAGTTAACAACGACACTACCCCAAGCGGGTCAAGCTGAAAGGCCCCACGGATTTTGGGGGGGGGGGGCCAAACTCACGACACCAGTATGGAGGTATACCAGTCTGGATTCAGTATCTACCACTGCATTAGGAGCTGCGTCAGGGGAATCTAACTGGAACAGTTGCGTTCAACGCAAGCAAGACCAGCTCGACCGTCTGGGCGCTAGAATCGATGAGCTTATCGATTTTGTAAGGGACAAACACAATGTCCACAAGCCGATAAAGGATCTTGTTCGTAGTATAAGGGCCATATACAGAACGGTGTACACGGCCGATGACAATCTGCAACAGAGTCAACGACCAGGATTGGAGGGAAAGACTACGCAAACCACTCCGAGGCACTAGGAAGGTTGCGATTACCCCCCAACCGCAAAAAGTAAAAAAGACCCAACCACAGAGTCGGCAAGTAGCTGGAGGGGCAACAGAACAGGAGGAAAATACCGACAGGAGGGGGTCGAAAGAAGGAGAGTGGCGCAAGGTCGCAAAGAAGAAGAAAGGGAGAGAAAACTACTTGGAGGCTTCCTCTCCCTGGGAGAGGAAGCCTCCAAGTAGGGCCAGACCAAACTCCATTGTGATAAGGGCCAAAGACGGTGTGTCCTACGCGGATATCTTAAAGGATATCAAAAGTGACCCGGAGCTAGTTGAACTCAAAAAAGAGATCACAAAAATAAGAAGAAATGCGGGGGGTGCGCTGATCCTGGAGCTGGATAGGAAAAGCACGAAAGCTCAAGAACTGGCCCTCAAAGTGGAGGGGAAAGTAAAAGAGAAGGCATCGGCTATGACAAGGTCCCAGCAAATCACTCTGGAGATCAGAGACATCGACGAAGTCACTACAGAGGAAGAAGTTCGGGAGATCCTATCCGAACATATCAAGGATGGGTCATCTGGATCGATATTAGTAAGATCCCTACGACCAGCCTATGAAGGAACGCAGATAGCAGTCGTAAGTGCTCCACTTAATTCGGCGGCAAATCTGATAAGGGAAAAATAGAAATAAGGCGCTGTTATAGATGTTGGCAAATAGGTCACACTGCAGCCAAGTGCGGAGGGACAGACAGGTCAAAAGCCTGCAGACGCTGTGGTGTCTCAGAGCACGAAGCCATGTTGTGCAACAAGGATCCATGCTGCCTGCTGTGCCAAGAGGCCGGAAAATCCCAGACGAAGCATGCATCATACAGCTATGCATGCCCGTTTACCCAGGAGTACATTAAAAAGTTTAAAGGATGAGACTTCTGCAGTTCAACCTAAACCATTGCGAAGTTGCACAGGATCTCCTGGAACAGACTGTCCGCGAATCTTCCATAGACGTTGCTATCATCTCGGAGCAGTACAAAGACAGAGACGCCACACAACAATGGTTCACCGATTGCAGCAGCGGGCAGCAATCTGGGTTAGTGTGAATACCCATGTACAGGAACGACCACATGTCCTAAGAGAGCTTTATACCTGGGTAAAAGTGAGGGGAATATACATCTTTAGCGTGTATGCTCCCCCAAGTCTTACAGAAGCCCAGTTCGCAATGCTACTTACCAGAGTAGTGGACGAAGCAGCCAATAAAAGGCCCCTAATTATTGCCGGAGACTTCAATGCGTGGTCCATCATCTGGGGGAGTACCTCAACTAACAACAGAGGAAAAATACTTCTTGAAAGTATAACAAGACTTGAGGTCTGTCTAATGAACAAGGACTCTGAACCAACGTTCGTTAGAGGCGAACAAACCTCAATAATTGATCTGACCTTTGCAAGCGACGATCTTAGCACATACCTACAGAAGTGGAAAGTAAACGATCAATATACGCACAGTGACCATCGGGATATAATGTACGAAATAGCGAGTGGGCCGAAGACGTATAATATGCGTAAATGGAATGCCAAATCACTAGATCGGGAAGCTTTTGAAGTCATGATGGAAGGGGAAGGGCTCAATGCGGGTACACCCAACTCCATGGCCGACTCTCTTATGGACCTCGTTACAGAGGCATGTAATGCATCCATGACACGATCCCAACAAACGAAAAAAGGGCATAAGGAAACATACTGGTGGACAAGTGAAATTGCTGAACTGCGCAAGAAATGCCATCGAGCACGCAGACTCGCTCAAAGAGCCCAGAACAATCGAGGAAACTTGGGGGAGCAATACCGGCTGGCACGAAGAAGGCTACGTAAAGCAATAAAATCGAGCAAAAAACGCTGTAATCTAGAACTTTGTGAAGAAGTAAACAGGGACTTATGGGGCCGTCCCTACCAAGTGATCATGGCGCGACTAAAGGGCAAAGTAGCAGCGCCGCCAGGCGAAGCGGAATTCTTGAGCAGCATAATTGAAGTCCTCTTTCCCAAGGACGATCAATGTCAGGTTCACTGGAAAGCCCCATCACCAGATAATATCCCACCTCTAACTGAAGAGGAACTCAGAAGAGCCTGTGCAAAGACGAGGGACGCAGCTGCACCCGGCCCAGATGGCGTCCCAAATCAGGCTATCAAGCTGGCAATAAAAAGTAACCCAAAGGTATTTCTAAGGGTTTTTGAAGCGTGCCTTCAGGAGGGCATCTTTCCTCAACGCTGGAAACTGCAACAGCTAGTCCTGCTGCTAAAAGGCGACAAACCACTGGAAGATCCGTCGTCCTACAGGCCTATTTGCTTGTTAGACACCCCAGGGAAGATTCTTGAAAAAATCATAGTCGGACGACTTCAAGATTTCACCGAGGGTTCCTTAGGGTTATCAGAACGTCAATTCGGCTTTCGCAAAGCCAAATCCACCACAGACGCGATCATGCTAGTGGTTAACACAGCACGCGAGGCAATTAGCGGCAAGAGATGGAAGCGAGGAGCTAAGAAGTATTGCGCTATTGTCACCCTGGACGTTAAAAATGCTTTTAACTCTGCACGCTGGCCCCAAATCATCAGTGCCTTAGAAGGACTAAGGGTACCAAGTTATATTCGGGAAATAGTGGCAAGCTACTTAAGCAATAGGACACTACAATATCGCACGGACGATGGTACTGTGAAACACGATGTTACTGCAGGCGTTCGACAGGGGTCAGTCATGGACCCAACACTGTGGAACATCATGTATGACGGGGTATTGAGGATTCCGGTACCTCCCAATATTAAGATTATTGGATTTGCGGATGATATTGCGATAGTAGGGACCGGTAAAACATTGGAGGAGATTACCGAAGACGCAAACGACGCAATCCGCAGCATCAGAAGCTGGACAATAACCTTAAGGGTTGGAAGCAGCGATATTATCTCGGCGCACTCCATACGATACCTAGGAGTACAAATCGACGCCCGACTAAGGTTCATGAACACCTTAAAAGAGTCGGTAAGAAAGCATCGCAGGCGGGACTGATGCCCAACATAGTCGGACCGCGGCAAACTCAAAGACAGCTGCTGGCACACGTAATTGACTCAATTACACTGTACGCCGCCCTGGTCTGGCATGAAGCAGCAACGGTGAAGTCGTACACCAAGGAGGTAACATCAGCACGCCGTCGGGCCTGTCTACGCGTCACTAGCGGATACAGGACGACCTCTAGCGATGCTATCGAGGTCCTGGCGGGAATTCTCCCTCTGGATCTTGCAGCAGAAGAAAGGGCAAGACTCTTGCCCTTTCTTCTGCTGACTCTTTGAAAGGCATCAAGAAGATGAGCGGACAAGGGCACAAATTAAAAAGGAGGAACGAATATATTAGCAATCCAATGAATAGCCTGTTGTTTTAATGGTTAAGTTGGTTAGGAACATATGTAAACATGCGTGAATTTCTGTGAAAAAAAATTGACGGCAGTCTTCGTATTCTATAATAAAAAAACAGAGGGGTCTACAAACTTTTGGGCAATGAACCATCCAAAACTTATATATTAAATTATGTAACAAAAACAGCCTTATACGTTAGCAGGCAGATATTCTGTATATTAAAACAATATTTCATTCATTCGACCTATAAATTTCATTGGAGGAAGCTACGTGCCAATGAATTGGCAGCGTTTTTTAAATTGGTTTAGTATTAAAAATCTTAATTTTTACTGTCACCATTTCCTCAACCAAATAATTCGTTATTAAAGTGCGTAAAGAGGTATAACCAAACTATGACTCGAAGTAAAGGATATCATTCTTGCAGCTTCAGCTTCACCTTCAGCTTGGACTATCTTTTGTTGCCTTTCTTGTTTAGCTCGTTCTACAACAAAGGCAGCACGTTGAGCCTCTTGTTGAGCTACTTGTTTAGCTTCAACAGCTGCTGTATATTCTTTTCCGAAGCTTAATTCTGTTATGGACACATCATCTAAAATTATATTAAAATCTCTTGCTCGTTCTGTCAACTCTTTTCTTACCATCATAGAAACTTGTTGCCGCTGTGTGATAAGTTGAGATGCATTAAATTTGGCAACTACTGATTTAAGAACTTCATTGCATATGCTAGGTAAAACCTATGAAATATACCAAATAAATATGCTTTATAAAGTTTTACAAATTCAATGAATAAAAATGAAACTCATTACTTATAATATTACAAGAAATATTAAAAAAAACTTAAACAACTGAAAATAAACGTGGGTTCTAATTAAAATTAAGTTTTATCTCTTAGGTTAAGGAGGTTTACTACCGACAAAATCCGTTAAAATTGTATTTTGCTGCGGCGTTCTATAAGCATGACTTCCCCCTCTCAAGAGCGTAGAGAGTTAGCTGTCAGTAAGCGAAAGATTTGTAAACAGTCTACTGAATTACAATAATTCTGAGAACTAAATGTCGAATGATCGTTCGTAAGAGTTTAAAATATTTGTAAAAAGCATTTATGCTGATATAAATTGTTTAAAGTACAAAATACTGTCAAAACTTGTAATAGGGAGAAACACTGCGCACCTATATAGATATACTGATAGCATGGGATGGAAACTTTGAATAGTTGTATCTTTGAAAAAAGCCTCGTTTGCCTTATCCAACTTTTCTCCATGATTTGTATTGCTATTTTACACTATTAGCTAGTGTTTTAAAAATATTCTAAGAAAATTCGCTTTGCAATTCAACTAAACGTCCTCAAAATTCAGACTCGGTTTTCCATGTTAAAATACAAAATTTTGAGGTTCAATATCCCTAAAAATAACGTTGCTTGGGGGGTAAAAAATACCACGTAGTAGAGAACACTTAATTGGACATGTAAACAAAGTTTGAGCGATATCTTAAGAAAATAAATATTCCGGTGAACTACCTTAAGGGGATACAACACCTTTAGACTTCGAAAAAATCAAATTTTTTTATTGCTTATTTTGACAGTGTAATGTCCCACGTTTATACACCTTAGCAATTACGAATAAATAAATAAATATATATATACACACACACACATACATCGCCTGTACGACTGCATTAGTGTACCATTACAGACGACGTATACTAAACCGATTGCAACAGCACAAAACCAATCGCCGAACACCGGAGCGAGCGCTTTGACATATGAGTCAGCGTTTCTTATACGCGCGTACTACTGACTTACTTTTGTACATCGTCGTTGCACGTCAGGTGTTGATTGGTCGATCGTTTCCGTGTTTCACGTAATTTCACAACTCCTTGAATCGTCACCGAGGCTTTAAAAAGCCAAGAAACGATCCACGGAGTGCCTTTTGTATAAGTAACTTGTCGTCGTGTAGCTGTACCCGGTTAGCGAGTACGAGTGCTATACCTTTGTACGCATCGCCTATTGAGTGCCTAGAAAACACTCAATCTCTGTGTACAAGTTATAGTAGAACTCCTTGTTATCTGGTTTGAGAGTCTGCATCGTGCAACAAGCGAAGGGCCCGTCGATAGCAGACCGGCGTTAGTGGGAACCCATAGAGCAAATTAGATTTATCGTACATAAATCAGCCACGAGTAATCGTGTAGAGTAAGATCAATTAGCATCTGTCGTGCGACGAAGGACTATCCAGTTCAGGTCACATATCAGAACAAAATATACTGTAAGTTAAGTTTTATTGTACCAACATCAAAGTAACTATAAGATACCTACGCATAAACAATAACATCCTGTAAGAAACTGTATTGTCTGCCGAGTTCTGGGTTGCCCCCAATAAAACAAAGATAACAATTTAATCAGTTTTTACTATTATTATTCTATTAATTATGAGTGATCCATATAATAACCTACATCCTAAAGAAGTAAACAGAAAGATAATCAAGTGCCTATAAAACCAATAATAACAAAGGTAAGAACCTCAGGACAAGCACAACGTCCGCGCGTAAGTATAAAAGCGGACTCAGCATCGTCCACCAAAAGCGGACAGCCTACAGTCCGCGCACGAAAGTGTCCGCGCATGTCCCACTACGGCGACAGTCTCGCGTCCACTTGTGCAATTAGATATAAATTGTATATCTGTGTTACGTCTATAACGTAACTTTTGATGTTTCATTTTCAATTGTAAGTAGGACACATTGATGTATCATTGTTTTAAAGAATCAAAATTCAAATTCTTATTACGTTCGCAAAAATGCTGTCGAAACGTGTAAATGTGTCAATGAGCGCTGACACAACCAAAATGTACACTCAGCGTTCCGTGACGTAACAAGCGAGCGCCACTTTTTATGTGTACAATTTCGATACTCTTAAGATATAATGTTTATAAATCTCCATAAACATATTGTGCCATACTAAGCTTTTAAAAGGTTTTGTGCGCACTTTAGCAGTCAGTTCAAAATTAGAGCTCCGTACCGTGCGCCAGTCCGACAATTGGTGACAAGTACAAACTAAAAATTAAAAGAGTCTAATACATAATCATAACGACAAGTATAAATACGATTATAAGAATAAAAGAAATAAACAGTTTCCGTTATCTAAAGCAAAGCAGTAACATTATTTCATTTATAAATCAACCTGATTAAAGCACAACAAGAGCCTTGCCACTACACTTATCATTACGTCCGTGACTATTTATTTAAGAGTAGCCAGGACGTAACATCTGTATATCTAGTTGCGCAAGTGGACTAGATATACATCATATATCTAGTCCATCCATTCAACTTAAGTATCTCTAGTAACAATAAAGCTCTCAAGCTTATACTAGTTCTCGCGAATAAATAATTATTTGTAAAACTCGCGCAGCCCGTATTCCTATCAAATACGGTCTTTACAACAGGAAATTTTCCGTAAAATACGCTTTCGAAACCCGATAAAAAAAAAAAAATTCTCGCAATGTTTTAAGCAAAATACTAAAATAAAATGTTAACCATTTTTTCGTAAAATTGTGTATTTTTCATTTTTTGTCTAATAGGACTTTCAATCTAAAGGAAATTTTTATTATGAATGTGAAAAACACTAGTCTTTACCGTAGTATATACGTATATAATGCTCGGCATAGGTATTTTAGTAAAAAAATCTGAGCGTATTCATTATTTCGTATTTTGAAAATTTGAATATCTGAAAAAGTCATTTTTCTCACAAACTATGAGCTCTATCAAAAAAATGATAAAGACTTTTAAATTCAAATACCACATACACCAATCATCTTTACCACTATTTAGAGTATGCTTTATGTCATTTCAACCAAAAATATCTATATCACTTTTAGTTTAGAGTCAATAGATTATAAGAAAAAACGCATTATGTGGATGCATGAATAATTAAAACAATTATTTTTCTCAAAATCTATTGATCCTCATCATTTTTTTTATAGAGCTCATAGTTTGTGAAAAAAATGACTTTTTCAGGTATTCATT
>QLSS01000296.1:11296-25907 GCA_024372645.1 Trichomalopsis sarcophagae | reverse complement strand
ATATATATATATATATATATATATATATATATATATATATATATATAATATTGATATAATATATATAATATTTGCCTTTGAAACCTCTGATTTTCAACCTTACTCCGTTTTTATCAATAAACCAAGTTTTCCGTGTTCAACCGATGTAATGTACACTAATTTTCGACGTTAAATAAACCTCGATTTTCGCGCCAAACAAAAGATAAACCAACTTAAGCGAACACAAAGACCAAAGAAACCAAAAACCGACACGAAACTAGCACGAAACTCTCTCTGAACTGAAACCCGTACCAGTCGCCTCTACTAGGAGTTTTGGCGACACGCCTGACCACGAAAAAGATGTTAAGAGAAGGAAAACCACTGACCGTTGTTTTGAGTGCGTCGACACGTTTGACACGTCCGTCCCGGACCAGAGCTGGCAAGCAAGAGAGCAAGTGCTGCTTCTTGTTCGAGCTCGCGGCTCGCGCCGGCAACAACGGAGACCGCTGATTGGCTTCCTCGCATATTCGCTACCCGCAAATCCGCATGCCATCTACTAGGCCCCGTCCGCTAACGCTTTCCAATTTCGCTCAAACGCGTTTACACACACTCACACTAAATCATGCGATATTTCTACGACAAGCCACTTTTTCCGATAAATCCAATCCGATATTTTGTAGTCAATCACTTTTCAGCTCATCTTTGGCCTCGCAATTTCCTCGATGACGATAGTTCTCCGGGTTTCAGCTCTGCAATACTTTCGTTCTCGGGTTGATCTGGCTCTCTCTCTCTCTCTCTCTCTCTCTCTCTCTCTCGCACCTACAGTAGTTCTCGGCGCCGCTCTCGAGAGTCATGAAAAGCAAAAAGCACACATACACACAAGTTCTTGCTCTATACATTTATACTTTTCGGCTTCGATACGCTCTGCTGCCATTTCTCTTAAAACATTACAATACATATTAGCAAAGCGAGCGACGCGCTTGTGCTTTGACTATATGTTTATCGCAGTAAGTGGCTGCGGCAAAGCGAGCCTCCATAGACCCACACGTAGTGCGTGCATAAAATGTAAATAGGTGTGAATGTGCGTGATCAAATGAATGCGTTTTTCTGGAAGCCCAACTCTCTGTCTCTCTGCTGCTTGAGCGCCTAGGCTCCACTCAAGAGGAACTTAGTGCCTTAAGTAAGTAATACTTAGAAAAATTTTGACGTTTCTTATACTTATAAAATTTCAGGTCAGATACGATAACACAACTATAAGCGTATCTGTCAAAAACCATATTATAAATTATTATACCATACGTACATAGCATACGTAAATTAAAGAACATATTTTGTTATTAAGAATACATGCAAAATTCATGCAATATTCTCATTCATTTTCGTCTACTACCTTATACGATTTATATATGATAGATAAATATAATATCATTAGTTCAACTCACGTTATCGATCTAGTATAAGAATCATGACACAGATCAGAAGAAAAAAATATTTATTCTTATTTCAAAACTTAATGAAAAACTACGAGATTAATTGGCAATTTCATTAGGTAGAATTATTCTTTGAATACAAAAATAGAATGATCTTGGCTCTATCGGTCTTACCAAGGCAATTTGTACCTACGAAAGGAGAGAAAAAACCCTTTGAATAAAACCCTATTGCGCTCTGGTCTTGATCTCTGCGCCACACGTTTTATTTGAATAGTGTTATGGATGAAAAAGACACGTGTTCCCATATCCCCTTAAAATTGCATCTTCAGTTTGGCCAGAATTGACGATATTGATGCAAGCATCAAACACAAACATAATGGCTACACATATAAATGTCTGCTTTTACACCGCAAGATTAGCTCACAACTTCTAGAGCACCCAATATTTTCGGAATATTGAATAAAGATTGCATAATTTGATATCGCAATACTGCATCTAGCCACAATTATGTTGCTGTAACTATTAGACAACAAATTTACCAAATTGTACAGTATTTCAGTAACATTATAACAATATTGAAATATTTGTGCATGATGTAAAATGTTTTTATTATAATGAAGCTAAATATAAAATACGTTTGCGTTGTCAATTAAATATTGTGCAATCTGGTAGCAATGTTGCATAATATTTGCAGCAACATTACTGTGGCCGAGTTCTATATTGCGAAATCTTAAAACGGTTACGACTTTCTGAAAGGTCGAGAACAGTTATTAATCTGCGTCGTAATTCTGACAACAGATTAAATAGAAAGATTTTAAACTTTTATAATAATTCTCAACTATGATGTTCAGGTACGGGATACCAGGTAGTGGAGGTTTATCGCAATAAAGAGATTTTTATTCTTTATAACAAAAATAAATAGATTCAAATAAATAAATAATAGAATATTGCGTAAATCTTGCATATATTGTAAGTATCACAAGAATTAAATGGGTAAATCCGCTTTGATTTTTGCAAATAAGTTTTTAAGTAGATACGCTCGAATTTGCGTTATCTGCTCTATTTAGAAATTTTCATAAGTATTTGACAAGTCATTGAATTGATAACAAGTGTAGGACTGATACGCTTTATCATGCGATATCGTGCCTAACTCGAAATTTTATAAGTATAGAAACGATGCGAAATAATTCTAAGTCGTTTATCTTCTCACGATCATCGCGCTGGAGCTAGTGAGCTCATACTGGCCGTGCGGGTCCTTTTATAGGCCTCGGGGATCGTGCCGCCAAAAATACTGTCACATTCATACTTTCACACAAACATTCACCCCTATGTACAAAATCCATTCATACAAACAATTTATAATGTGCGCACTACGCCGCCGCCGCCGCTTCTCCTTCTCTCGCACCTCTGCGCTCGCCGCTTCCATATACATATATGGGGAAATCTACAGAAAAAATGCAGTTAGAGTGCTCGAAAATCCGAAAAAAAACATCGCCGCTACCACACTTTTTTTATCCTTTGAGGTCTATAGAACACTGAAAAGACGATGATCCAGCGATATCGACCTCGGCACAATGATTTCTGGACGATTTAAATTTTTTTTCGTGAAATTGTAGTCGTAAAAATTCATGAAAAGGAGCCATTGTTCAACTGCATGTACTCAAGCTCTGGGGGTGCAAACGGTAAATGCGTATTTATATGATCAAAGTATGAGATAAAATCTTCAATTTTAGCCCTGGTGAGTTGAAAATAGTTGCTTACATTCAAAGTTGTCTTGGTCTGAAAATAGCGAAAAATCGAAATTTTTCATAAAAAACACAAGGTAATTTTTTTATTTTAAAATCTTAATAACTTTTTACTCGGGCGGTTGTCGTCACCCATCCGGGGCTTAAATTGAAGCTCCTTTCTTGTACTTTGATTTTACCAAATTAGATTAACATTCTATTTGTTGATTAGCTATATGTATGCTTATCAATTTCTTATGGAATATGCTTATGGCTATCAGAGGCCCTTTTTCGACCTTTTTGATTGTCATATATATAGATATTCAACAAAGAGAGGTTTAATCTAAATTTTCAAAACCAAAGAATAAGATAAGATCTTCAATTTAAGCCTTGAACGATTAACAATGACAGCCCGAGTCAAAAGTTATCAGAATTTAAAAAATCGCCAAATCGCCGGTTTTCGTGAAAAATCAAAATATTTTTAATTTTTCGCATTTTTTAAACGTAGCGAACTTTTTACCCAAGCAACCATTTTTAACCCACCAAGGCTAAAATTAAATATCTTTTCAGTACTTTGATCCTGGTACAGGTATTTTCAGTTTGCGCCTCCCAGACATCGAGTACATGCCGTCGAACTTTGCATTTTACTATTTCCTCCAGGTGCCGTATCAGAATGCTTTTTTAAATAAAATCGTTTCATTGTAATAATTAATGTTTGTAATTGTTTTTCCCTGTTCATTCAAATTTTAACGAATTTATTTTAAATAAAAACCCTACTTTCACGCCATTATAGCCATAGCCTTGGTAGGTAAAAATGGTTGCTTGGGTAAAAAGTTGTCTACGTTTAAAAAATGCAAAAAATCAAAAATATTTTGATTTTTCACAAAAACCGTCGATTTTTAAAATTCTGATAACTTTTGACTCAGGCTGTCATTGTTAATCGTCCAGGGCTTAAATTGAAGATCTTATCTTGTTCTTTGGTTTTGAAAATTTAGATTAAACACCTCTTTCTTGAATACCTATATATATGACAATCAAAAAGGTCGAAAAAGGGCCTCTGATAGCCATAAGCATATTCCATAAGAAATTGATAAGCATACATATAGCTAATCAACAAATAGAATGTTAATCTAATTTGGTAAAATCAAAGTACAAGAAAGGAGCTTCAATTTAAGCCCCGGATGGGTGACGACAATCGCCCGAGTAAAAAGTTATTAAGATTTTAAAATAAAAAAATTACTAAAAGCTAAAATTGAAGATTTTATCTCATACTTTGATCATATAAATACGCATTTACCGTTTGCACCCCCAGAGTTTGAGTACATACCGTTGAACAATGGCTCCTTTTCATGAATTTTTACGACTACAATTTCACGAAAAAAAATTTAAATCGCCCAGAAATCATTGTGCCGAGGTCGATATCGCAGAATCATCGCCTTTTCAGTGTTCTATAGACCTCAAAAAATAAGAAAAGTGTAGTAGCGGCGATGTAGCATCGAATTTTTTTTTTCGGATTTTCGAGCACTCTAACTGCATTTTTTCTGTAGATTTCCCCATATACATAGTGTGTTGCGCGCTCTCCCTCTTCAGCCGGTGTTGCTGCTACTACTGCTCGCTGGCTCGTGGCGCTGCCGAAGTTGCGCTGCAAGCTGTGCCGCGGTCTTGTTTTAATTGAAAATAGGGGAGCGCGTCACTCGAGTAAAATCTAAAAATGCGTTCAAAAATACAAATGTAATATAATTTTTTGCGAAACATGTACGGGGCGTTATATGGCGACGAGATAGTGTTTACACAAATTAACTTGCATCATAGCAAAGGCGCCTCGACCGCACTGGTCAGGCGCATGGCTAAGATGCACACAGTCATATGCCTAATACAAGAACCATGGCTAGTGACGGGGGGGATCACGGGTCTTGGGGGCGCCGGTGCCGGTCGGATCTATAGAGACCCCACGTGCAGCGTTCCCAGGGCGTGCATAATTGTTATGGTATTGCTTGAAGCAATCAGACGTTCAAGTGGGACATAAGGAACTTTCATCCCTTCAAGGCGCCGGGCATCGACGGAATCTACCTGGCATTCCTACAAGAAGGGCTGGAAGAACTCGTTGGCCCCTTGGTAAAGCTCTTCAGAGCAAGTGTAGCTTTGGCTTATGTACCTGAAATATGGTAAACGGCCAGGGTTGTGTTTATTCCTAAGACAAGGAAGCCAAGTCACACCACCGTCAAGGACTACAGACCTATAAGTCTTAACTTCTTTGTGTTCAAGACACTAGAAAGATTGGTGGATAGATTTATTCAAGACGATATCCTGATCGTGTTTTCTCTTCACCCTAACCCACATGCGTACAGGGCGTGATTCTTTACGGAGACTGCCCTACACTCGGCGGTTTAACACATGGGAACTAAGTCCCCGGATTATACTGTGGCTATACAGGGCCGTCTTGGGGACTCAGGGGACAGGTGCTAAGGGGGCGACAGGGGCCTATAGGACCACGCTCACCAAGGCACTTGGAATCCTTGCGAAGGTAAAACCACTCCATCTCACTATCATTGGGATGGCTGCTAAGACAGCGCACAGACTCAATGCGTATGGTCAATAGACACAAGGCACGAGGCACACCCGGCTCCCGGGTGGGGTGGGTCTCTTGTCGGAAGTTCCCATCAAAACTGATATGATCCCACGTTACTTCTTTGGAAGAAGTTACAGGGTCGTCATACCGACAAGAGAAGAATGGAAGGCCTGCAGGGACAGTCTACCAGGAACTGGGGACGTCTGGTACACAGATGGCTCTAGGGCAGAGACTGGCACTGGTTCGGGGTACTACTGCCGAAGAAATGGAAGGGGAACCTTCTTTTCCCTGGGAGGTATGCTACGGTCTTTCAGACCGAGATATACGCTATACTGACCTGCGCTCACAGGAACATTGGACTCGGCGCAAGGGATAGAATTATCACCATTTGTTCAGACAGTCAGGCGGCACTTAGGGCACTTATGGCTCACAGGACGACCTTCAGACTGGTCTGAGAATGCAAAGTGGTTGTAAAAGCGACTGACCGCTCACAACAACAAGGTCAGGCTACTCTGGGTCCCGGGGCACACTGGGATCAGAGGTAACGAAATAGCAGATAGACTTGCAGATTTGGGAGCTAAACACCCTCCGAGGGGGCCGGAGCCATACGCAGGTGCCGCAAGGTGCCTGCTTACGGACAAAATCCGGGGCTGGATTGAGAGGGGGCATACTAAGGAATGACAAGGAACTCCAGGATGCAGACAAGCCGAAGCGGTAATGGGACAGGACATCAATGTCGACTAGACCAAGTGCATCGCAGAAGGCAGCAAAAATAACTCCTGACTCCTGACACAGATAGTGATCGGGCACATACGCCTGAGGTATTACGGTCTGAAGATGGGGAAGGAGGCTACGGGTATATGCAGGTGGTGCGAGGGGGCGGAAGAAACGCCTACCCATGTACGGACTGTTTGCCCAAAATTTGCGCAGCTCAGACATCAGGGCTCGGGGGAGCTTTTCCTCAAGTACGAAGAGATTAAGGCACTCGACGCGAGAGCTATATTGACCTTCTGGAGAAAGTTTAGTTAAAATTATGACCTTACCTTTTCATCGTAATCAAGTCCTAATTGGCGATACATAGATGGCAAAGTACTTGCATCTGGACGGGACAATACTCGCAAAGAGATGTTTACCATTTGTAAATCTTTTGAACCCGTGGGTGAAGAAATTTTTCTTGGCCTGCTTCTAATATCATAAATGATTGGATAATGGAACCATGGAATACGAAAATGTAATCCTTCTGTCATTATGTCTTTTTGGACACCGCCAAGTCGCGAAAATATAATAGCACGATGACCACCATCAACTGAAAACAAATATTATGAAAATTATACGTGAAAAACCAAATAAATATTCAATTAATAAAATTTTTTCAATTTATTTAAAAATATGTCAATTTGATGGCAGCTGCTAGTGCAACTTGTACCAAATACACGTTATAGTGCTCTGTCAACGCATAGATTCATCTCAGAAATTGTAATTATTAAATAATTTGTTTTTGCAAACATTAACAATAAACATTAGCAAAGTAGCGTACGCCCGTAAGTACGTACGTACGTACAAACATACTTATCTCTTATTCAAAACAGAAAAATATAATTGCTTCCTCCTAAGAGGAAGCTTTGTAATAGTAAAATTTTCAGTTTCTCTAGAACTTCGTAAAAACGCATTTGGAAGTGTTTGGAGTTCGAATCATGCGTTTTTAGAAAATGTCCGTGCGGATGGCTGTGTGTGTGTGTGTGTGTGGGTGTGTGGGTGTGTGTGTATGTACGTATACCGTCATAATTATGGAACCACAAGACCGATCGTAATAAAATTTGATATGCATATATGTTTTTCGATTCTGAATACCTTTTTTTATCCCCACCCATATAACTGACACCCCTCCTCTTTAAGTATCCGGTACCCTACCCCCATAACCTGATACCCCTCCCTTATAAGTGTAGATGTTTCTAGACAGAGAAAGATGGAGGGAAAGAAATATAGCAGAAGGGTAAAAGAAATGTAAACATAATTATATTTTTGAGTAAATATAATATTGCCTTTTAAACATATAAACATACAATACAGTACATTTTTTATATCAATTTCCATTGAGTGACTGCATGAATTGCTGATATAGTTTTGATACGCGATATGTATACGGCCGTGGTGTCGACTGCTGTGTGTACTGTGTAGGCTAATTTTCATGAACAGAAAACGAGTCTGTTCGTTCTTTTTTGAGGAGACTATACAAGGGTCATCAGCACTAGCGCGCGCAACATGTTACGTCTCTCGAGAGCACACGAGCAGTCTCGATTCTATGGACATATTATCCGGTGATGGCATGAAAAGTTTAACACATTGCCAGAAAAAAAGAAAAACTAGAAGATCCTTATGGAGTGCTCGGGTCTACGGCCTATGCCACGTTGCTACATAGATCATGTTTTACACTATAGGCTGAGTGCGTGACCAGTAGCGCCCTAATTTACCGCCCCTAGGATACAGGAGGAAGCTAAGTGCCAAGGACTTGGCAGCGGTTTTTATACACTAATAGTACAAGTTTAGATGTATAAAAATGCTAAATGAAAATTTCCGGATGTAGTCCAGATTAGATGATGCTGAGAATAATCATGATAAGGACTATTTAAACGATATGATATACATACGTTTTTTTGTACATTTGGGATTATATCCAATGCTACATCCGATGTATATTGTGATTTTACTTGTGAACGATGTCCAGTCGATCAAGGGTCATCTTAGCACCTAGACATCGTCTACAGGAATATACAAGTTTTCTTAAGTAAATTTAAAGTATAATATACAGTATTTAATTCAGACAGATTAGATTAATGCTTTTTGTAGCTATATAGGATCAATGTGGATAATAATAATAACACAGCTAGTATTATATATATATATATATATATATATATATATATATATATATATAACTATCGTAGTTGATACATATTTAAATATATCAAGCAGTTATAGCTTTATTAGGAATAAAAAAAAATGGCCCTAACTCAGCTAAACAATCGATATTGTATATTTAAATTTTATAATGCGATAACTCAGCCAAACAATTAATATTTATAATTAGGCCATCTATGTTGATGATGGCAATGGCTAAGTCAAAAAATGACTAGTATATATAAAAATTCATTTATTTATTTAATTTTTGATTATTTTTCATTGAAATATTTGTAGACATTGACGATAACTGTACCAGTTGATCATGTTTATTTTTATAATATTAAAGATTGATTGCAATATATTTTTTATATTTATTGAAAAATTGAATTAATTTAAAAAGATTTCCGAATATACTATGTATATATTATTGTATTAATGTTCGGTTTTCTTTGTTTCTTTTTATCGATGTTTTTTGACAATGCCACGTATAGTTGACCATGACTGGATACGGTAGTGCACAAATATATTCGAACTTTGTCAAAAGATGGACATTCTGATCTGTTTATAGTCATAGCGAAGTAGTAAAAGGTTACATGCTTTTAACCTGAAAATGATCTGCTAATTAAATATGAAATCGGCATGCTTTTCCTTTGAAAATCACCTGGAAATCATCGGATTATCACTGAAGCTTTTTCAGTAGGGAAGCTCCATCTTCTATGTTCCTGGACCCTGCGATACCACCGTCAGGCAATGCTTCGCGATGGGGCGAAAGGCTTTGTGTGCTCAACATCCTCTGTTGCATCTGAACATATTGGGCAGTTTGGACGGTCGTCTAGTGATAATATTTACTTCTATATTGGTGTTCGGATTTTTCATCCTGCAGAACTATGGTTTCCAATGAAAATATTTGTTAAAAAGCCGTTTCCTTTAATAATAAACCAGTTTATATATCACGAATGCTTAAAACAGTATTTCTACTTTTGTCTCCAGTGTGGTAGGACCGTGAAGTTGGCTCTCTAGCCTAAAAGTGGTAGGACTGTAAGTTGGCCGCACAAGCTATTATGTGTAATAAAGTTGGGTATCGCTTTCCCACAGATTTCTATAAGTAATACAGTTGGGTATTGCTTTCCCACAGATTTCTATAAGTTGCGCAGACTAAATGTGTTTACATTGTCTGCTTGAATTTAAGGTTATGTTTTTGAACAGCTGCCGCACTGTCGCTACACAAACTTTCTGAGTATTCAGGGTCACTGTTGACGGGACCCAGGAAGTTGATTTTGTGACTTTTGGTGCATACATGCGAATATTGTTTGGTGGTAGCCAGTCACGCTCGATGTCTAGGTGCCAAGGGTCTTCGATGACGAGGCTGTCGATAAATATTACGCGCTGTAAATCTAGGGTGACCGATAACGGAATCATGGCGCACTGTACTTCTTGGTGCAAAAATGTTCAAATCAGTTATGTTTAATGTCCAGGTACATGCGGTCGACAATGACGCGATCGAGGCAGTACGTTCTATAGCTTTCATTGTCTAAGTCTAAAAACTGATTTTGGACGTTACATGAGGCTACGTACATTGGGGAACATCAAACGTTATGGAGTGTATCAACAAGACCCTGTCATCGGCGACTTGATGCACCGGGATACCATACACGACAGATATCGATATTCCTTTAATAAAGCAAAACAATAAATGTCTATATACTTATATATGGCTCGCAAAGATAAGAAAAATAAAGATAACAATAGATAGGTTATAATGGCTACTTTTGATTCTTTTCAAAATGAAAAAACATGTAGTAGTGTTGATATTTTTAACAAAATCAGTAATAGTAAAAATGATACGATCATGCATATAAATATCAGGATCATGAATGTAAATTTTGATAAAATAAAAGTACTAATTGAAAGTTTGGCTACAACGCCATCTATTGTTGTCTGCACTGAAACTTTTCAACAAATTAATTATAAAATATATGAATTAAAAGGATCAGACTATGAATATAAGTGTTATAAACATAGTTCGATAAACAAAAATTATGGCGTCATAGTCTTTGTAAATGTTATTTTAAAACAAAGCACAGATGTGATTGAAACGGGTAGGATTAAGATTGTAAATACGACTATTAAGCTAAGTAACCAAAGTAATCTTGAGATGTCAGCGGTTTATAGGTCACATGGGATTCCAAAATCTGAATTTATTCTAGAGATAAATAAATTTTTAATTGCGAACAAAAGTGTTAAAAATCACCTAGTAATATGAGATTATAATATTGACTTACTAGAGTATGATAATTTCAGTCAGGAATTCCTATGTAATTTCTTTGAGAAAGGGTACATCCCTGGCTTTATTGGTATTACCAAGCAACCAGTTGGTATCGCTAAGGGTTCTTGTATCGACAATATTTTTATCAAGACAAACAATTTAAAAACAACTACATACTAAATAAAACTTTCAATAACAGATCATTATCCAATATTTATTGCAATAAACAATATCAAGGAAAAAACAAAACAAACGGAAACCTTTGTAAATTATAAAAAATTAATAAGCATTGCTAGGAATAAAAACTGTAGCCAAATATTGTCGATTGAGGACCCTAACTTGGTGACGGATGTGCTCGTAAATGAGAACAAAGATTGCATAGACCTAGCCACTACTAAAAAAAGAAAAAAGAAACACGGTGGAAGAAAGACCTGGATCACAAGTAATAATAAAATCATGTGAAACTAAAGAGTTTTTGTATGATTTATGGCAACTGGATATAAATAATGACCAACTTAAACTACAGTACAAAAAATATGCTAAAATACTAGACAAAGTTATTAAAAATGCTAAAATTAAATACGACCAAAAACAGGTTCAAAACAGTATTAATAATCCAAAAAAGCTATGGGACGTCATTAATAGTAAAATCGGAAACAAGAAATCCAGAGAAACCATGGATCATGTAAAAATTAGTGATAGAAAAGTAATGGATAAAACAGAAATTTCGAATAATATGAACAGTTTTTTCTGTGAGATAGGTCGAGAGTTAAGTGTAAGAATTGAGAAACCGGATAATATGGAACTCAAACTACCGGCGATGAACCCTATTACAATTTTGATTAATCCAACAAACACTAGTGTGGTAATATCTGTAATCAATGCATTAAAAATTAGAAGTGGTGGAGTTGACAATATCAACTCTAAAACCTTGAAATTAATTAGTAACAATATAGCTGAAGCAATCACTTATATTATAAACTTGAGCATTGAAACAGGTATATGGCCTAATACACTCAAGAAGGCTGAAATTGTCCCAGTCTACAAATCAGGTGAAAAAAGTAAAATCACAAACTATCGGCCTATTGCATTAATATCAAACGTAGCAAAATTTTTTGAAAAAATAATACATAGTAGACTTTATGATTTTGTAACTGAAACTAGCATAATCTCTGAGCACCAATTTGGCTTTGTTAAAAAAAGGGTACGAAAAATGCACTAAACTAGTTAATGAACTTGTTATATAACAATATTGATGAGAGTATTCCTATCTTAGTCACATTTCTTGACCTGGCTAAGGCATTTGACACGGTGGATCATTGTATCTTACTGGATAAATTATACTGCATGGGAATTAGGGGGCAAGCTTTGATACTACTCTCTAGTTACCTTAGTAACAGATATCAAAATGTAAAAATTGATGGTTGTGTGAGTGATAACCTATTAATAAACACCGGGGTTCCACAAGGTACGATACTTGGTCCACTGTTGTTTATCTTGTACATAAATGATTTGCTCCAGGAGATACCTATGGAGGCTATTCTGTCGTATGCCGATGATACTGTTATAATGCTACAGGAGATTGCTGGGAGAAAGCATGAATAATCATTTGTTACAAATACACAAATGGCTTGCGGTAAAAAAGCTATCATTGAATGCTGATAAGTCGGTTTGTATGACTTTCGGTAGTTATGTCGGCAGTGTTCCTAACCAATTAGATGTAAAAATACAAGATAAAAAATTAACGAGAGTTGAGAACTACAAGTATTTGAGCATAGTTATAGATTACAATCTAAAATGGGACATGCATATTTTATATATTGTTAAGAAAACTAAATATCTAGTGTACATTTTTTACAAAATTGCGAAATCAATGTCAACTGAGACTTTGTTGTTAATATATTATGCGTTCATCCATATTATTATGAGCTATGGTATCATTGCTTGGGGTGGAGCTTATAAGAATAATAGAATTTAATACAAAAAATACAGAACAAAATTCTAAAAATAATAAATAAGAATAAATTTGTCACACAAAATAATCCACTCAATCTCGAGCAATTGTTTACCCTGGAATCACTAAAGATATACTATAATGATCTCAAAGAGCAATATCTCAACCCATCTAGTATTACCAGAAATAAAAGTATTATCCAATGTGGTACTATCTTTCATATAATTTCTAACAGAGATAATACACTCCTTTGTAATTATGACATTATTAAAGATTTTAGAGTCTACACTATATTAAAACACTAAAATGAGCTATTATGTAAAAATCGCCGGAACTAGTAAATCATTCCGGGATAATAATTATTTTATGATAGATATGTGGTTCTAACATAAATACATAATCCTACTGAAAAAAACAAAAAAATCAGAATTAAGTACACTTTTTCGATAAAGAATAATTCGCAAAAAGTGACTGGGTCATGGAACATTTCACATAAATTACATATCGGTATAAAATAATGATAAACATTTATATTTAAGTGATTTCTGTTGGTAGTTAATTAGAAATAAAGTAAATGTATACATATATGAAAAACACAGTAAGATCGGTCCAGATGTGTCGAATGCTGTAAATGATAATCTTTTTCGAGAAATATGGCAAATATGTTTATTTGTATTGATAATCTAAATTATTTTCTAAATCATATGCGCCACATAGATACATATGTATGTTTTACATATATAATTAGTAGTGATCTTGAGATTCAGTCCAGATGAAAGGGATGCTGCGAATAATCATCTGTGTAGATACGATCTGGTTTTTTAAAGATATCTGTTTGTGAATGAGAAATGATGACTGCTCTATGTATTCACGCATATCACAAGAAGTAATCTGCAGATTTGGTCAGGATGAACGGGAAGCTGCGAATAATCATCTGTGCAGCTATGATCTGGTTTTTGAAAGATATATGTTTGTTAATAAGAAATGACGACTGCTCTATGTACTCACACATATCACAAGGCGTAATCTGCAGATTTGATGCCTGTTACTGTAAAGAAGTCTGGAAATGATACTATTGTAAATGATAATTTATATCAATATTAGTTGATCGGTTTGGCGCCTTTTGGCTTAAACAGACGCGTAAGTTAGAGGTGCTAGTTGGTATGCAGTATGTGAAGGTTTTTAGTGTAAAGAAGAGATAAGAAGTGTAGCAGAAGTGAAAGAGATTAGAGGAGTTTGAAAAAAATAAAAAACGTGTGCGTCACGGGACGCCCGACAGAAGTGATAACTTCATATGATATTTATAGAAACTATCAAATATAGAACTTGTTTAACGCATGATGGCAATAATAATTTTATAGTTATATTTTTTGTTAATCTAATAATTTATAAATGGATCAGGAATAAGTAAAACGTAAGTTAATTTCCTTTTGAATGTAAAATATATATTTTATGTACAATATTTATCATTATTTAACAGTTTAAGTTGACTGGCTGGTATTTAACACAACAATATAATTATCAATATACACGTAAATATCACACTCGGTAATTGAAAAATCAAAATAACTATCTGTTTACTAACACAATTTAATAACACAATGTTCACTTCAAAAGTTTTACTAATGTAGAGGTTATGTTTACTGTGCACGCGCGCTAAGAGAAAAGTGTCGAGGAAAGAAAGGGAGAGATAGAGAGCGTCTGTAGTGGAGCATATCGACGGCTGAGTGGAAGATCACCGTATCTCAGCCGCGGCTTCGAGAACGCCGTATCCCGGCGGTGGCTTCG
>QLSS01000296.1:0-11286 GCA_024372645.1 Trichomalopsis sarcophagae | reverse complement strand
CGAAGCCACCGCCGGGATACGGCGTTCTCGAAGCCGCGGCTGAGATACGGTGATCTTCCAGTCAGCCGTCGATATATAGTATGCGAAAGAGAGAGGGCATGTTGACGCGAGCGAGTGAGAGAGAGCGAGAGAGAGAGAGAACACGTGCCAGTAGAGAGAGAAGAAAGCGCGCGCAGAGTGGGGATGTCTTCGCTGAGCCGCCGTATGCGTGCGAGAGAGGAAGCAAGAGACTGCAGGGTGGGGATGTCTCCGCTGAGTCGCCGTATGCGTGCGAGAGAGAAGGCAAGAGACGGCAGGGTGGGGATATCCAGACATAACGGCGCCGTAACGCATTCCAACCAATTCACTCCGTCCCATAAGAAGTTATCACTTCAAAAAATCAGAACAGTGGTGTAAGTGAATAAAAGGTGAAAAGGAGAAGAAGAGGAAGGTAACAGATAGAGGTTAGGATAGATATAAAAGGATAGAGAGAGAGAGAGAGAGAGAGAGAGAGAGAGAGAGAGAAAGCGGAAAGGAGAGAGGAAAGGAAAGGTATAAACTACAGTAGCGACCAGATAAACGAGGCGATTCTAGGGGCAGAGAGGAACGACAGGAACGGAAAGGAAAAGGAATTCAGAACCCCGCGAGGATTTGAATTCGTAAGCGAAGGAGGCAACTCTAGTACAAGAAGGGATACAAGCACACCAAGCAGAAGGGGCGGAAGAAGAGGGGAAAGAGGAGGGGGGTACAGGAACAGCATTACCTCACAGAAAGTTTCAGAAAAGAAGAGAAGGGAGGTAAGGAAGGTAAAGGAGAGAAACCCATCCGAGGAGGGAACGAAGAAAAGGGGAACGTAGAAGGAAAAGAGGTGAACCCGTTCGGTAGGAGCAAATTAACAGCCAGGTCCCCAGTGAAAAAGGCAGAGAAAGAGAGAGAAAAAGAAGTAAGAGAAATGGAGAAACTGCAAGAGATACTGGAGAATATGTGGAAGACTATCAAGGAAGAAAAGGAAGAGACAGATGATGGATGGGAAAAGAAATGGAAGGAGAACGTAGAGCAGCTGAAAGGGCGAATGGAAGAGCCCAAGACGAACATGGAGGAGAACAAAAGAGAAAGATTGGAGGCGGAGGAGAAGATTAAGGCAGCATAAGAGGAAAGACTAAAAAGGGTAGAGCTGAAAAAGGAAATGGAAGAAAAGTAAGGGAGCTAGAGGAGAAAGCGACAGAAGAGGTTACGAGAGAAGAAAAAGCGACAGGGCAGAAAGGTACGGAAGAAGAAGAAAGAGTCCGAAAACAGATGATAGATCTTGAATAGAAGATATAGGAAGGAGTAAGAGAGAAAAAGAGGAATGATATAGTGTTATCAGGGTTAAAGGAGAATGGGACAAGGTGACACTAGGCAAATGGGCAGAGGAAAGATTAGGAACAAAGGTGGAATTCAAAAGAATCTGGAATATCAGAGGAAAATACTGCAGAGAAGATATATAAAATGGGTACTGAGGCTAGAGAGGACTACACCGTTGCACATCCTACACTGGGAGACGAAGAGGTTTAAGCTGGAAACAAGAGCAAGAAAGAGATCTATAAGATATAAGGGAAAACTGAGCAGGGCAAGTAAAAACTCTATCCTAGGAGAATACTGGAGGCTGCTGAAGAAGGAGGGGGAAAGAGGAAGTTCGAAGGGAAGAAGCAAGGACGTGAGAAGAAGCGAGCTAGGGAAATGTGGGATATCAAAGACAGAATACACAAGAAGGGTAGAGGAAGGGAAATCAGGGAGCTGCTGAAAAGTGGAAAGTAAGACAAGGCGAGAGGAGGAGAGCAAGGGACCGGTGGTAGATGACGAGGTGGAGATGAAAAGTGAGGTTAGGCTAGTTAGTGCGAGCAAAAGGAAAAGGGACGAGGAAGGAAAGAGCAAAGTGTGGGAGAGAGGCCTAATCTGCACGAGTGGTTGAAAGAGTTTTTACAAGAGACATGCTGGGCGGAGGAGACGCAGAATGTGGATACAAAAAAAAAATCTTCTCAAGAAGAAAGAAGGAAGACTAAAGTTTTAAAATGGAATCAAACTAACTCTATACTGTTAGCTAAGTTTATACGAGAGAAAATGTAAATATTGTATACGGTAGGTCGCAAATAAAGCGGACACATTTCTTTCTTGGCGATTTTGGGAAAACTGGCGTTGGAAAAAATAAAACTGGGGGGGATAATCAAAGGTCAAATCACGCTTTACAAAGTTACTGTAGCCTTTTTTCTCTAAGTCCTACGGTGTTTTACGGCAATAGGTATACTGCAACGATGCATAAAAAAAAGTTAAGGTGCTCTAAGCCTTTCCATTCGATAGATACCTTTTTTTATAGAGATATATTTTTATTCATTATTTACTCAAGAACGTATGCAATATCTTGTATAAGATCCTATGTATATCTCGAGTAAGTGATCAATAAAACGGTATCTCATTAAGTGTTAGATGAGAATTAGATGAGAATTAGATTAGATATTAGATGAGAACATAAGATCCTGAATGAATTATTAACTAGCAAAGAACGCTCGCTTCGCTCGCGATTTACATATTGATTCCTTCTTAGAAAAGAGATACGAAAAAAGTGAAACCTACTAAAACGAGATTTAATTGGCTGCTCTGAAAAGGGCGCGAAAATACAAAATCTAGAAAGTATTTACGAATTAAAATAGATGTAATTTTTACAAAGTTATTAATGAATAAATAATGAAACAATTAATAAATTAATCAATAAATTTTAATTTGATATTAATTGAAACAATATTTCTAAATTAAGAAATTATTTAAACCTACTGGGTATGTTTTGAAAACGTAATTTTATTATGTTTTCTTAGTCGGTAAGAAGGGTAACCATCAGGGATTAAATAGGGTTTGATCGACATAAGGTTTAGGAAAATTTTTAGTACAACGTGTTTTATCTTCATTCATACAAACACACTTTTAATTTTCGATCCACATGGACCGTGTATCATATTATTTTTTACTATATTGTATAATTTCAGATATTCATTTTAATTTGTATTTTAGCACTTATGATAGAATCAATTTGATCAGTATCTTGAAATTTATCATTAGTATGCAACCATAATAACATATGAATATGTGGTAATCCCCTTTTTGGAAATTCTATCACATAAACATAACCTTTAACTTTACCAAAAATATTATTTTTTAGTAGTTAAGTTTTTGAAATTTTAACTTTTTCGTGGAAGACTCTTGAGATTCAATCAGGACGATCTATTGTGCTTTCACACGGTAATAAATTCTCTTTAATTTCGTTCCAATTTGGATTACATGTCATTGTTATAAAAATATCTGGTTTTTCGTCGACTTGTAATAAAGACATTAAATCTAAATAATTTTATTGTATTGATTTAGGACTACCTATATATGGTAATATAACCATTTTTCCAATTTGAGAATTATCAATATCTGCCTGATTGGAAACGTAATCCATTAATTCTTTATACATTTCAGTTCTTAATTGTGCTTGGTGAGTACGACACCAAAAACCACGGAGAGCACCACCTAGACCTCGTCATCGGCCACCCTGTACACCTAGACACCGCTCTCGAATTATTTCTACACCTAGACACTAAAAACTACATGTGAGCGAGCATGCACAAAACCGATGAGAAAGTAATATCCATCTGTACATAGCTGTGCAGCTAACTTGACGGTCATAACACTTGTTGCGGCTAACTTAATGGTCGTAACATTTTTTTATTTAATTCGAGCATTTTGTGAATGACACACTCGTGTATTATGTCAAAGGTAGCTGTTTTTATCAATATTTTTGTTGAAAATCATAGTTTGGCATAATAAAACACGATATAAGTCAAAATATATTAAAGACCACAAAGAAACTTATTTATTTCTTTGTAATCGCCGGGGCTTCGTGTGCTTATCAAACTTTTGAAATCGTGCTTTTTGATTAATTGAAATTTTTTAATCCGACAATCTAATTAAACCATTTCAAAAATGTTCTACAAAAATTAATTATCATAGAAGGTACACCTAATATTTAACAGTATATTCAATAACGAATGATTGAATATCATTTTAAGCAATATGTAAATCGCGAGCGAAGCGAGCGTTCTTTGCTAGTAATTATTAAATGAAGAATGTTACGCACGTGTTTGCATCTGCTGCCAATTTGCAGGCTATTCTCACGACGTGTCAGGCTGGCTCAAAACAACCTCGACGACCAAACACACGTATGACTGTCACTGAAAAGGACGAAAACTCTGACACTACCTTAAGTAACGGACCTGAGTCGGACCAGGTAAGCAAATCGGCTGCAACTTTGCCAGCATCGTTGCCATCATTGACGACTGTATCATCTGCATTAACATGCATACAGTCGTCATCATCGTCATCCTCATCAACCGCGCCCTCTATATGACTGGCGAGGCCCCTTGACAATGCGCCAGGGCTCGCATCGAGATCGTCTGTAAGTTTTTGGCGGAACACCCGTCGTATGACATCTTTGGCTTCGCAGAGACATGGCTGGGTCCGATTGTGGATAACAGCCTAGTTAGCATCGGGGCATCATTAGGCAGGACCGAAATGTAAACGAGGGTGGAGTGGCCTTATTTGTACGCAATGGATAGAAAATTAAAAGGCTTGTTTTTTCTGATACTATGGGTCTAGGAAAACCTGTAATCCCCGAGTACCTTTTTTGCAACGTACAAAGGAGCGACTCACCTCTGGTGCTACTCGGCGTTACAGGTCTCCGAAAATTTCGATGCAAAAGGACTCAGACCTTTTCGATGTATTACAGGATTATAAGGCGAATTTAGTCATAAGATCATAATGGGTGATCTGACTCGGATTTACTGTCTGACTCAGAGACGCTGCTACTATCAAGCGGCTGTCCGAAGAGTTATCTCTTTAGATCATCCGGCATGGTCTCACACATCATATCTCATCGTCTTACACGTGTCATAGACGTCTCGCTAGACATCTACGCTCCCACTCCCGTGAGTGACCGTTTCTTTTACCGGAATTACAAGTGCAAAGACACATATAGTCTTGTCGACCTCTTGTCTTGTTGTGACTGGACAGCCATGAATTCCATCGAAACCGATCTGGAGGGCGCTTTATGCGTTCTTAGTAATGATGTAAAATTAACAATTGATAAATTGGCGCCTTTGAAAACGGTTTGCCCACGTAGGAAATATGCACCCTGGTCTGGATCAGAGCTGAGGCTCTTCATCGATAAACGCAATGCTATACTTAGGCGCGATGAGTCCGTCCTTCGCTAACTATCGGACGCTCTTGTTGACAATAAAAATATCTGGAAGGTAATTCGTTTTTGAATTACAAAATCTTAAATCAAATGGAAGGAGATACAATAACTTATTACAGTGTAGATACTGCAATCTATCAAAATGTTGATAAATTTGATGATAACATTTACATAACTTTTCCAATACTAAATTATTTAAGTACAACATTGAAGCCGAAATTATAACTGGGGAAAAATGGAAATAAAGTTTTTATACCTAGAATTACTTTTAATACCGGAAATTTATCTTAATTGCCAATTATTTTACACAGAAAACAATTTCCTTTAGTATTAGCGTTTGCTATGACTATTAATAAATTAAACTGCTAGGTCGTCCTTGCTTGGCTTTACTCTCACGTTGTCGCAAACAGAGTGAGTGAAATTCACGGCACTCTCTGAGGGTACTTGGCGACACGTGCGTTAAGCAGACAACCCTGTCAATCTTGCCACACGCAGCTGCACACAGTTCATCCTTAAAGAGGACAAGATCTCCAGGCTTCAAAGCGCAATTTGGTCGCAGCCACTTAGCTCTATCTGGATTAAACTGTACTGGGTTCGTTGACCTCGAGGAAAGGTTCTGCGCTAAGTTAACGAGAGTTAAGACTACCATACCTATGAAAATGGCGACGTAGCCTTTAAACGCCTTTTGCCCTCGACCGCCAGAAGCCTTGATCGAAAAGGGGACAATGTAGTCCAATTCAGTACATGAAAACGGTCGCGCTGGTCTAGAGCGAACAGCCGGTAGCGGTCCCATTGATTACTTTTGCGCTATAGCGTTGTAGCGTGTGCATTTGACGCATTGGCGCACGACGCTCCGAATGACATTGCGACCGCGAAGTATCAATGTCTGCCTTTCTCAATGGAATTGAGAAAGGCAGCAATTTGATGGTCGGCCGGGAGTGGATGAAACTTTAAGAGGCGGATTGGTCCAGTGAAACAAATCCGAATAAGGAAACAGACTTGGAGGCTCGCAAGAAGGATGCCTGTGCGTTGCTCGCTCAAGAGACGGAATCCATTTCCTCCTAGCTATTACAATTTCCATCAGGTGACAAGTCTGCTTGAATTCTCGCTTTTATTCATCGCTGGCGAAACAATGCTAAATTGGAACGCAAGGATGGACCGGTGGCGTTCCTGTCTGTAGCCACACTAAGTCTTGGGAGAGCAGCCCTTCTTCGCGCCATATAACGAGAAGCATTCGCAAGCTTATGCCATACTTGGATAGCGAGCAACTGATTCGAGTGAGCGGGTGGTTCCAGAGCTCTTACCTAAGCGAGTAGACTTTCCAAAGCAATATCACGTCACGGCTTTTCTCATACGTCAAGCGCATTTGGATACATTGCATGGCGGCCCACTTCCCGTACAAAGTCACCTTTCTTGGCAATACTGGATACTTCGCGGTCGCAATGTCATTCGGAGCGTCGTGCGCCAATGCGTCAAATGCACACGCTACAACGCTATAGCGCAAAAGTAATCAATGGGACCGCTACCGGCTGTTCGCTCTAGACCAGCGCGACCGTTTTCATGTACTGAATTGGACTACATTGTCCCCTTTTCGATCAAGGCTTCTGGCGGTCGAGGGCAAAAGGCGTTTAAAGGCTACGTCGCCATTTTCATAGGTATGGTAGTCTTAACTCTCGTTAACTTAGCGCAGAACCTTTCCTCGAGGTCAACGAACCCAGTACAGTTTAATCCAGATAGAGCTAAGTGGCTGCGACCAAATTGCGCTTTGAAGCCTGGAGATCTTGTCCTCTTTAAGGATGAACTGACACCGCTTTCAAAATGGACCCTCCACCCACGTGTTGATGGATTGAGCCGAGTTGCTGCTATCCGGATAGCTGCCTCCGAGTACAAGTACCCGATCAATAAGCTGATATTGTTGCACGTTAACACCTAGGCCACCATTTCTCTCGACCAGCTGGCCCTTCAAGTTGCCACAGCAGGCGGCGCCGTTGTGCCTTCCACCGTAAGAGAAGATTCAGACCAGCCTGAAGATTAATTTTCCATTTTTTTGTTACATGAAATTATATAGAGCAGGCTTTATAAGTTTATTTTTTATTTTTTGTAAGTTGCATTTTTGAGTTGTTCTCGGTTTGAACGCTGTTAAAAACCAAGGCGGGCGGTATGTTTAAGCCCTTTATATTTCATATTTCGCGCCTAAGTAGATTGTTTGCTCGCTACGCTCGGGTGCTAACTGCGCCGTGTAAAAAAGTACCATTTAAGTCACACGTATCGTAATGTACTATTTTTTAATAGTTTATTAACAAAGTAAAGTCGATTATTCCCTCAAGTGATTTACTGAGCTCGCTTCGCTCGCGGGCATAATCAACAAGTCTACTACCTTGTTGCATATAGTGCTTTATTCACGACTGAATAGAGTAGTCACTTTATTTCTGGAAAACTACTCGGCATTTTAATGAAAATATATACGTTCGTTATTACTTTTTATTCAATATATTATACTTACTTCATATATAATAAAATAAAATAACAATCATTTTGATAATTTATACAAAATAAATAAATTTTTCTACTTTTTAACATTTTTTCAAAATTTTCAATTTTTTTTCCAATTTTCAAAAATTTCCAAAATTTTGCGGGTATAAAGTTCTTTGCGGGATAAAAAATATAAGGAAATAAAATGCTACTTTAGTCCCACCTTTCAGGGAATAGTAGTATATTACAATACTAGTAGCATAAGACGTACTTTACGGCATGAAGATTGACTAAATCCGCTGTCACGCCTATCTGTGGCATTAGCAATCCTTTTTTGCACCGTAAGGTTAGCACCCGAGCGTAGCGAGAGTAATATGCAAGGTGCAATAAAGGACTACTTATGTTACATATGGACTACTTATGTACAAATGGCGACTGCACACCCCAAGCTGATTTTTTTTATTTGAACATTTTTATCAGTTATCTATAGTCATCTCTATTGTTAAATCTCAAATGAGTATCTTCTATTAGATATATTGCTCTATTAGGTTTATTTCTAAAATACTTTCATAAAGTTTGTTATAATTGAGAATTATTTTTTAATAGTATAACCGTATTTAAAAATAGTTGCATTAAAGCATATTAAGCAATATTTTGATTTTAAAATATTAGACATTAAAATTTCAGGTAAGAAAATCATAGTGATTCCACAACTAATATAGCGTATTTTGACTATTACCAACTGAATGACATCTATTTATACAATTTTGAAAATATGTACAAAAAATTTCGACCGAAGGTCTTACTTGAGATTTTTCAAAGTGTACAAAGTGCTCAGGAGTTAAATTGGACGTCTTTTCTCCTCTGGTACGCTATTGTGCCACTCTCTCACGATTACCACCTTCGAACTTTTAACTCTGACTCTTAGCACAAAGTCTGAAGGTAGGAGTGTATGGTGGGGATAAGGATTGTGGTGGTGGTGGCTGTCGTGGTAGTGGAAATAGCCACGTGTGAGATGGATACGGTATCATTATCTTCTCGGGTTACAATAACGACATCTTAGAACTACAGATTTGTAAGCACCTGACAATGCAACCGTTATTTCCAATGAAATCATCGTCAGCGCTTCTTTTCCTTTGTTTACAGCAGACATATTGTCTTACCACGTCATCATTTTTTTGCAGATTTTCTGAAAAATTCTCCAGAAATTTCTTGAAGCCCAGACCATTACTCATGTAATGCAAAAACATAATGTAATATTTCACGCAAACATCGGAAGAATCGCTCTGTAGTAAAATATTATTTCAGCGAAAATGTTTACAATTTTTTCTCAATTGATTAATATGATCGAGAATAAATGGGGCCAAAACTATCGAAGTAAACAGCGTTACAAGATTTGTCCGCATATACGGCGGCCCAATGCATACCCGATCTCGTATAATTATTCGTATTTACAACACACGCTGCCGGTTTCGTCCACACCTTCGGTATCTGATCGGCTGGACATACACCGATAGTATGCGAGCGAATTTTCGATAGATTCTTTAGTATCTGAAGATCCATTGCAAAGATGGCTTAAAGTGTTCCGAATTTTGGGTTTCTTGGAAGCACGCACATACAGCCAAAATTTTAACCTATAAGCGTTATTCATTAGCGAAAGACAAACATTCCTCATTGTACTGAAGATTGAAAATTTAAGGAGGTATAATTTTGCGTAACAATAGCTATTTATTATTATTTCTAACACATATTTTTCGCACACTTTTTGAAAGTTCTCATAAAATTTTAATCACTGACTTAAAGGACACCTTGCCGTCTAAGTAGTCCAGACCGTGATAATGTTGGGTCAGCCAATCGTTCTCGTTTTGTATATCTTCACTCAATGATCACATCCATAATTGAGTAAAGCGTATATGACTGTGCTGGATTGCCGAAAATTAGAAGAATAGACTGACTTTGGAAGTCGCTTGCACGCCGTTTGTACACACAGTAGAGTGACATCTGTGACAAGTAAACTGTTTTTAACTACTAAAATTTATGATCACTTGACGTGAGACATCAATTTCCAAAATATCATACTCTGCGTACAGAATACAATTGACAGTTTCTGTTAGATCATTGCTAAAACTTACTTCTAGTCCAACACTACCTTATTTAATCAAACTCCAGTGGCTGCAGTCATTTGCCGATAAATCGGGAGTCAAATCAAAAGCAAATAGACCGTAGCCGTTGGGATGGTTCTCACGTGTCACTTAATTACCTTCGTTGAGGAATTGTATGAGATAATAAATAACATAAAAATAACATACATACGTGTTTTAATCCTTATAAATTGTAGTGATTTTTCTATACGAAATAATATGTATTATTTAGTAGTACAAATTTAGATGATAAATATCAATCTTAACATTCTAATTATCTAACAAAAATATTTTAATTTTTATCTCGAAGTATACGTGTAAACTTTACAAAGTTATAAATCTAACTTAGGTAAAAGTAGCATAGAATTTCAAGGCTTACTACAGCACAAATAGCTCAGGCAATAAGATAATGGATTATAAAGTTAAAGACCGGGGTTCAATCCTCAGTTAGGACAAAGTTGTTTTTTTTTCATTTTTTGTGGTTAATTTATTTGAATTAGTAACAAATCTATTTTTCATAGTTGTTTAGTAAAAACAAAATAATTTATTCCAATTGAAACAAATACTTAAATTTTGTGAGTGATTTCTGATCTGAGCGAAACTCGGGCAACAAACCTCACACTCGCTTAGAATCAACTTTTACGCATTCGTATCGAAATATAGTATTTTAAAATTTTTTCATAACAATGTAAAGGAGTATGTAGTCAACAAAGGGGACCCAAAATAGTTTAACACAATTGTAGAAAAATATACATTATTAGAAGGCAAAGTTGAAAAACCCATTAGAAACATCGAATTAATATTATGCGTGTTGAAATTAAACTGATATATTGTCACGTGTGTACACACGTCACGGGTTTCAAATTACTATAAGAAGACGAGTAGAAGATTGCAATGCGGTGGCGACCGTGGCGCGACGACAGAATGTCTGCCTTGCAAGCCAGAGGATCTCGGTTCAAGCCCGGGGTCAGGCACATATTTTGACTAGTGCAGTATCCGTAGAACCTCCTTAACTGTTTTAATTTATCCTTTAATCGAAAATCGAAGCTAAAAATGCATTAGTTAACCCAATGAATCAAGAAATGTGATTAGTTAATGGCAACAGTAGCTAATATCTAATATTATGCCTATAATTATGCCAAAACGAGTAAAATTATGTTGCCCTATGGCAATATATTCGTCCCAATCTGTGCTAATTTATGCGAGACTATCTTGATTCGTGCTAAGAAAACGCCAAAGAAAGTACCCAGTTGCAAAGGCCTAATAAAACCTAATAAGTCTGGGTGCAAATACCGTATAGGATCACATTTATTAAGTATTTGCAACCGGACTTATTAGGTTTTAGTAGGCCTTTGCAACCGGGTATTTTCTCTCAAAACTTTTTACCTTGCCAAATATAGTGTCCACAATATGCCAGACTATGCCAAA
>QLSS01000295.1:98903-155227 GCA_024372645.1 Trichomalopsis sarcophagae | reverse complement strand
AAGGCTGATTGAATAACCTTGCGAGAACTTTTACTTGTTGACATTGATTTTTTAGCTGCAGTCACTAACTTATTAAATTTCAGTCCCATTCCAGTTTTTCCTTTTAATTTCATAGCATTGCTAACAGCAAAAGCAAAAGCTTTTTCACCAAGACTAGCATCCTTAGCTCTAACACGTTGCATAGCTTCCTCAGCAAGCATCTTGTCAGCAGCTTTACGATCTCCGTTTTTATCTGAGTAAGCTATATCATGTTTTTTACATGCCTGATCAAGCAGATTAATGCCAGGATCTCCTCTTTTCATTCGCTTTTTCAATTTGGTTCCGGGACCACAGTATTGATATCCAGGAAGATGCATTTCAAAAGGTAAGTTATTGATAACTTTATCAAGCAATCCATAGCCTTTCGGCTGTTTCTGAGATTTATGTATGATCATCTCTCTTCGAGCGTTGATTCACAACTGACGTTCATGGTATAAAACGAGCGTTTATATTTCGAGAGCTCAATGTTATATTTGACTCTATTGAGTGAACATGGATTTTACCGAGCAGAACGTCAAACTCCCCGTGACAAATTTCGATTATGAAAAAGAGAAGAGAAAAAAGCGTCATGGGGAATTACTACCAGATAGTATACGAGCAGTTTTCTGTGGGCCATCAAACTGTGGAAAAACAAATAGTTTATTGGCTTTAATTACACACCCCAATGGTCTTCGGTTTGAGAATTTGTATGTATACTCTAAATCCTTGAATCAGCCAAAGTATCAATTTCTCAAAAATGTCCTGGATCCGATTGAAGGAGTATCATATCTTCCGTTCAGTGAGCATGAATCTGTAGTATTTCCAGATGAAGCCCTTCCAAATTCAATAATGATTTTTGATGATGTGGCATGTGAGAATCAGGATAACGTTAGAGCATTCTTCTGTATGGGGAGACATAAGAGTGTAGATAGTTTCTATCTATGTCAATCTTATGCTCATATAGGAAAACATCTCATTAGAGATAATGTCAATTTGTTAGTAATTTATCGATAAGATGTTGTAAATCTTAAAGATATCTATGAAGATCATGTGAATACCGATTTAACTTTTAACGAATTTCGGAATCTTTGTTCTGAATGTTGGAAGAATGATAGATATGGATTCATCGTTATTGACAAAGATAGACCGATGAATGAGGGTAGATATAGAAAATGATTTGACTGTTTTTCAATAAAAAAGGAATTATGAGTCTCGAACTTGCAGTTCAGTTGTAGACATCGCCACGTAAGCATGTCAGGCTTCACGAAAGAGAAGAATGTTCTTAGCGAGCTCTTGCGAGCTCGTGAGGCTATTAAGAAAAAATACACTTTATTAAAACAGGAGAAAGATGACTTTGAAAAAGTCATCGGTGATACTCTAAAACCAGTCATCCCACCACTTGAGAAACTGGTTGAGATGAAAAGTGAAAGCCCACTGCAGCAACAATTTAATCATATTTTGGATAAAAACAGCAGCAGTAAGAAAATGAAAAAACGAATGGGAATTGATCGATCGAGTTCAATGGATTATACTGTTTATGATGATGATGATGATGATGTTTTTGACACAATAACCAATTCTACATTTAAATCCGCTGGTGGAAAAAATGAATCAGCTGAAGACTTTTTATCATTGTTAGATAAAAGCCGTAGAACGATTGATACGGAGTGCGAAAGGTTGATGAAGTGTATATGATTGTTGATTCAGAAATTGAATTTGATGATAAATATGTCAAAGTCAGAAATGAAAGTTATCCTAAAACGAATGGACTAATGGAATTGCTATTTAAAAAATATCCGGATGATCTTCAGAGCTCATCGGAAAAAATTCAGCAAAGATGAATCTATACGAATGTCGAGAAGTAATAAATATAAGAATGTTTTAGCACCAATGTTCCGCAGCACTCCACGTAAAAAGAACTTAAACAGCAGCGGAGGAGGCCTTATACCTAAATATAAAATAGCGAAGAAAAATTCTTCCATTGATCTCGTCTACTGGGATGATCCAAATGAGCTTACTGAGAGACTTCGATTATTGATTACCGAACGATCAGCTGGAAATAATAATCACGTCAATGAAATTCAGTCGATTATTGAGGAATTACGCTAAGCTGGGCGTATATATTGACATGCAACTTTCTATTTTGCATCAGTATTACCATGAGTCTCGATGTGTTTGGAAGAAAACTTGAGGGCTCGCAAGTGAGTCGCAGTCCTCCAGGCAATGGCTTTAATTTTACACCGGACGGTGATTTTGATTTAGAAAATAAGCGACTTTGCAACCTATGACAGCCCATTCATCCAAACGATGCAATCACCTTGCATTCACTGAAAGTTATTCTACAAACTGAAATAAATTATATAGCTGCTAAAATTGCTGGAATTGGTGAAGTTATAGAAGAATATAAACAGCAAGTTGAAAAACAGCATTTGGAAGTGAATAAAAAATTGCGTTATCTTTATAGTACAACTCTTCGCAATTACTCTGGTGTTGATTATATCATTGAAGAAGTGAATAAACAATTAAAAGTTCGTATAAACAATTTTCCAGATGGATTTTCATTTACTGTAAACGATGATGGAACGTCAAAGAGTAGCTGAAGAGCTACACAAGCCAGCACGTCGGCGATACAAGAGAAGAAAATGTGACATACGTTTAATAGACGAGACATGGCAGGCTGATCTTGTAGAAATGATACCATATTCTAAAGAGAATAAAGGTTTTCATTACTTACTCACTGTCATAGATATATTTTCAAAGTATGCATGGGCCGTGCCAGTCAAGTCAAAGAGTGGTAACGATGTTACTACAGCTATGAAGTCAATACTGAAAGAAGGACGAGTACCGAAGAATCTACAAACTGACCAAGGAAAAGAATTTTACAATTCAATTTTTCAAAAACTTATGAAAAAGCACAATATACACTTATACTTTTCGCATAGTAATCTTCATGCAAGTATATGCGAACGATTCAATAGAACGTTAAAAAGTGCAATGTGGACAGAATTCAGCAAACAAGGAAGCTATAAATGGTTGGATATTCTACCTAACTTGCTCAAAGCATACAATTGGAGAAATCATCGGACAATAGGAATCGAGCCTGAAAATGTTACACTGGCAAATGAGCGAGAAGTCAAGAGACGTTTTCCAAATGAAAAGTCGCAAGTGAAAAAACCGAAATTTAAAGTAGGAGATAAAGTACGAATAAGTAGGATAAAAAAATGTTTTTAAAAAGGTTATACGCCAAACTGGTCAACGGAAATTTTCACAATAACGCGAGTTGTAAAAACGGATCCAGTAACTTACCACCTCAAAGATTATTATGATAATCCCGTCTCTAGTGGCTTTTATGAAACGGAAATTCATAAAACTATGTATCCGGAAATTTATTTAGTAGAAAAAGTTTTAAAGAAAAGTGGTAAACGCGTATATGTTAAATGGTTAGGATTTAGTGACAAGCATAATAGTTGGATAGATAAAAATGAGATTGTATGAATTATTCAAGGTTCAAATAAATAAGAAAGCAATTGTTATTATATTTAATAATGTATTTATTCATGTAAATTGCACACAAGTTTGAAGAAATAAATAAATAGTATTTAACAATTATCAGTCTTTGTATTTCATTATTTTAACATGTGGTGAACTTGAAAGAAGTTCCACCCTGATATGTTATAAATAAACTAAGTTTATTTGCTGTGCTAGAGAGATTATTGAAAAGTGCTTGATCTTTCAAGATTGCTGATGAGATCTTCCCAGGCAGAAATATTTGAAAGCTGTCATCGATCTCAACCACGATCTTTGTACCGAATCTCGTCTTTACTTCCTTGAGTGCAGTCACTATGTACTCATGATCTTTTTCCAAGTCCGTGACTTTCTTCTTAGGCAAGAACTCACGCTCAGCAATCTTGTTGAGTGCAGATACATCCATTCTGAAATGTAAAAAATAAGAATTTGTGTTAGAGAAAAGATTTTCTTTGAGAACAAAGAAAAAAAAAATAGTGAAAATCAGCTAAGAACTTACTTGGAAATGTTAAGTGAGTCTTGGTTTCTTCTCCAAAGGAAGGTAATTTTCAAGCTCGACTTCTCGAATGTGCTCTTCACCGTGGTGCGTCGGTTCATATAGCCCATTCCCCACCATGATGTCTGCCCCGTCCATCGCCTCTTGTAGAATATCCCTTCTATCGGAGGATGCCTCCTCCATCGATGGATTCCATTCGTGCATTAGCTCCTCACAAACATCGTATTCGATAATGATTTTTTCACCTGTATCGTCATAAAGTGTCATCCCCACTCGTGCTGCACTGTTTTCATTGGTCACTTCGTTCCCCCTCTCCATTGCTCTCTCGCTTTCTTCTTCAGTATTGGTCGTTTCATACCCCTTCTCTATCTCCCCCACTCTTTCTTCTCTTGTATCAACCATTTTTTCATTCCCCTCCATTTGAATTACAGCCAGCGCCATCTGTTCCTCAATAATTCGGTAATGACCCCAAGGCAAAGTGTATGTGCTATGAGGTAATAAGTATCCTTTATCATCATGCGGACTTAGTGCTATTTTATTCTGTTTTTCAGTATGCACTACATGCAATTTAGAGCGAATGTTGCACTGCTCACGTTTAACAATAATTTGTTCTTCAAGACATTTTCGATAATCTTCGAACGTGATTGTTTTCTTCACAACACTCGATTTTATGCCTTTGGCTTTCTTCACAGTCTCAGATCCATCTATTAAAATACTATACATTTTGCTACGTAAACCAATAAATTCCATCATAATCTTGCCACAGCATTCATCTTTCATTAATCCAGGCACTTTTTTATTGACACGCGGGATTCCAAATTGATTGTTCTCTTTGTAATCAGAAGTATTAAATTTGTGCAAGTCTTCTTTCATTATTTTATACATATCCACGTCAACAACGACTATCTGTGTCGGTGTAAAGGAGTTTACATTTTTCCCCAAGTCGTCGATTAATATATGAATAATGAAAATCGTATAACAATGTTTTGGACAAATCGAGAATGCTGAGACCAACGTATATTGGTTTTTTAATTGTAATACTTGTTCTCTTTAGCTGTATAGCAACCAAATTTTCATCAAAGATAGCACAACTATGGAAATTTGGTTGAGCTATACGTACTTCTGCTCCATATCGACCAGTGAATTTATTCACTAATCGCACATCAACGCGAGATCGTTCTCGCTCGATGCACTTACCATATACTGCATTAATTAATAACTTGTAGAAAAGCTTTTCAAACTCATTCTTGGCCTGCTTTCTCTTCTCTGTATTAAATTCAATATATGGTTTGAGCCAAGGCTTCTGCTCAAAACTCAGATTCCTATGCACTTTTTTTAATCGAAGTCCATTATCTAATACCTGTTTTAACGCAAGATAATGAATGACATACCTTTTCTTATCATTCATAGTAGTCAACAGTTTCTTTTGCTTTGAGCCAGGGGGTGTACGATGCTCTGCACAAAAAGGCAAATCTTGATGATCATCATGTTTTCTTCAGGATACTCTAAATCTACTTCAGCAAAGTAGCCTGGATCAGAGTCTGGTGGTGCATTGAAAAAATTTGAATTCGTTTCATATTCGATCCATTTGAATTTTCCCACTGGTAAATATTGCACCATGGCCCATCCATAAAGATTATTAATATCAAAATATAAGAGTGTCTTCGTTTTCTGATTCTTATCGTATGATGGTCCCATGTACGGATTGTTCGCCTTAGCATACCGATTGCAACATTGACTTATTCCTCCTCGAATGCCTGCTTCAATAAACATCAGCATATCTATATCTGTAAGAAGCTTCAATTTCACTTTTGTCATTTTTAGAGCTGCTGAAAATGTGAGACCTGGAGTCGTGTAAAAGTGTGCAGGGCATAAACTATACGCTTTCAGAGATGTCTCTCGAAAACTTTCGAAGATGTCAGCTAATAATAAAACATCTGTTTTCAAGTACAAATCTGAATATTCACCCAAAGTTTTTATAGTAAACATATTCCATACTGTAACAGCATGGTGATAGTCTCCGTCAATAATATGAGAATCTGTTAGTTTATTGTAAAACTCATTCTTCTCTGGCAGTTTTGTAGTCATCAACTTGTCCAATCCATCTACGAAATCATATGGAAATATACCTTTTCGTCTAAGAAGATTGATTTGCTCATCTGTAAATCCATCATTTTTAAACTCATTCACTGCTATCGGCACGGTTTCCAAATATGATGCAAGCTTTTCCAACGATGAATCTAAAACTGATGTCACAGTCATCTATATACTTCATAAATGAAATATATTTTTCTTTGTTGTGAGGTATCAGAGATACTCGTCCCTTCATTATTGTACATGTAGCAATCTCTTTCAAAATGAAGTGTGTATCATAATTGAGGTTATGAAAGATAACCGGCACAAACCTCGAATCCTTGTAATTTAAATTGCATGAATTGTGAGCTGCACCTCTGAAACTAAATAGAAAAAAAGTCTTACATGCTGTACAGCATTTAAGTCAAATATTTGTATACATTAAAAACTAACGTACCGTCCTGTTAGATTACAATGGTCTCGTACTGCGAGTTCTTCACTTTTTATAGGCTTTCGGCATATATGGCAAACAGTTGACTTCCGAAAAGATAATTCTTCTAGATCTGTAAGTCTCATTGGTTTTGGATTTTTGTAGCGTAGATCAATCTTTTCACTAATTCCTTTCAGTTCTCGAACAAACCATTTTGCCGGGGTCTCTTCATTTTCATTTTCTTGTCTGTATGATTTATAAACAGATAAACTATCATCAAAGCTGCATTTTATATAATAGCCTATGCTATATGCTTCATGAAGCTGAAAAGCATTTTCATTTTCAGTAGGCTTTAACAAACATTCAAAATCTGGATAAATAACAAAAGGAACTTTTTCACTTTTATTGTAATCTTCAAATTTAAGAATGTTATTCTTAAAGTCAGGCAAATTAATTCAACATTTATTTAAATTTTTGCAATCATTTTTGTGCATTTCCAGCCTTTCTTCACAGTAAAATATTTGTAAACATCTTTCGCAGTGGTATTATTTTACATGAGATTTACTTAATTGAGTGCTTAAAAGTCGAGACAGATATTTAATCCAAACGTAGCGGTATTTAGGCAAGCTTCCGCCATCATCATGATTATTTTCTTCATTTTCATCTATGTAAAAGTCTTGAATGAGGAGTAGATTAACATGTTTTTCTTTCTTTTCTTTTGTAATATGGTATGGTGATACTTCAAACTTTGCATTGTACTTTTTTAATATATATACATTTATTGAAATATCATTTAATTTTTCGAATTTCGGAACATCTTTGAGTTTTACTGGAAATTCTACATCCCCAAAGTTCAGCTCGTTCTCATACAAACGATATTGATTAACTCTATTGGGATTAATTTCTCTAGGATACAATGATGAAAGTATAGCATACTTGAAACATTGATTATCATTATTACGAACATTAACACATGCCTTTTGCTTTTCTATAAACTTTGGAAGTGGAATGAAGGAACTCCCCTTGATTGGAGAATATTTTTTCATGTTGATACACAAACTGATAATACTCGTCAGGGTCCAGCCAGAATCTTTCTCCTGGAATTCTTCAAGCTGGGTGAGAATAGGTTCTTTGATATGATCCTTGAACCATTATTCCAAATTCGTTGACATGAATGCTGTAACACTTTCACTTCTAAAATATTTAATGTCTCTCGTTTCGTCACCATTTTTTTGCATAGAAAATTCTGCGATAAAGTCAGAATTTATTTTCACAACGTTATATTCCTTCAAGCAATCTTCTACTTTAACCTTGAAGAGCTTTTTTTGCGAATCGTTCAAAAAGCTTAGAATGTCTACATGCTTTATGTTTACAACTACACCTGTTCTAATTCGATTTTGAAACGCTAATTCTACGTCTCGCCACTCAACTCTAGCTTCAGTTGCTTCCGATTGTAGACCACCTCCTTGCTGAAGATGTTGTTCGAGTTGAACTTGCACACATGAAAGATGTGTCATACAAGTTTGATATTTCTATTTTTCTCCTCTTGCAAGATTAGCTTTGTCAATTTTTTCGTTCAATTCCTTCATTGTGGAATTGCACATGTCCAGCCAATAATGAATATCATTATTGATCATTTCATGTATATTTCGCAAAGTATCACGCACTACTTCAACAAGGCGTTCAAAAAGTTGAAATGAAGCCATATTTACTTTTTTCACTTATCACTCACGAAACAGAATTGTATAAAGAACTAGTTTCGTGTACTGTAGTAGACGAAGTCTGCTCCTCACAGTAAAATTTCTTGCTTTATATGGACGAGACCACGAAAGAAACTACCAATGAATAGGAAGTTTGACAAGGAGAAGGGATATTTTTTTTTGGAAGGGATGGATTTTCTATCTTTGCTCCAATGAGAAGTGGTCATCTTCGACATTAAAAAACTGAGGAGCAAGTCATGACGAGGAGAAGGGATATTTTCTTGGGAGGGGATGAATTTTCTATGTTAGACCAATGAGGTCTATGCTTCTTTTTGACAACCAATTGTGTGACAACCAAGGTGGAGTTTCTTCTTATATAAGCAGGATGACAAAATTCATCTGTTCATTTACAATAAATTTGTGTGATAGAACTAACTGTACGAAGCTGCAAGATGACTGCAATGTGTGAATATAAAAAGATGTTTCTAAATACCATACTGAAATATCCGGAAGAAAATGTTTATATTGTTGACATACAAGGATTTCAAAGAATTGCTGCAGATACTTTCATTTTCAAGGAAATTAGTTTTCTCAACATAAGAAAATCAGCTTTACCAACTGCTTACCTCTTCAAGTCTCCAATGCCGTGGGAAGAACTTACTGAGGAAGAAAAATGTATGATACATTGGCTAGAAAAAAGTCACCATGGAATTGAATGGAATTCTGGTGACATTCCATACCATCGACTTCAACATGTCATTTCAAGACACTTTCGCAAAATATGGCTAGAAATAAAAGGGTTTAAAAAATGGCTTCGATTTGACGAGAAGCAGCCGGACAAAGCTATCAAAGGTAGGGATCGAACCCTAGGAGCTACCTTTAGTACTCTCAAAGATCACGCAATGCGAAACCAGTAACATTTACATAGAAACGGTGAGAAGGAAGCGCCAGTTGATGGCGATTTCGTTATACCTATGGAATTGGAAGCCATTTAAAAATCAAAGAAGATTAAGGCCGAGCTGAAATTTGTGGCAATGTGCGCAAAAGTTAATATTTCGTATCAGAACATACCGATTTTATTACACGATTTAAGAGAATTCGATAAGAATGGCATCTGGAAAGATATGAAAGTAGGCAAAACAAAAGCGAGGAATTTGATTGTGAATGTGATAGGAGAGAGTTTTAAACAAGATTTAGCCCAAATATTAAAGAAAACAGTGTTTAGCATATGCGTAGATGAATCTACTGATATAAGCAAGGAGAAAAGTTTGGCTGTGATTGTTCGATATGTCGATCCTATCGACTATCGTAAGTATACTAAACAATGGGCTATGATTCCCGTTTTCGAAAAAGGCAAAACTGCGAAAGCGGGGGCACAGCGGTTATTCGAGTGCATACGTGCTTCTTTTGCTGCATATGATATTGATATGAACAATATTTACGGATGCTGTTTCGATGGTTGTAATACAATGATTGGCGAAAATGCAGGCTTAAAAACTAAGCTGCAAGAAGCTGTTAATGGCATAATATGCATTCAATGCCCTGCGCATAAGACGCATTTATGCGTACAACATGCAGTTAAGTTTTTGCCAGCCGAAATAATGAAGTTATTTCAACTTATACGTACATGGCTTAGAAGAGCAAATCGATTACACGACTATCATGAATTACAAATAATATTGGGATTTCCTGAAAAACAAATTTTAAATATGTCGCTGACTCTATGGCTCTCTTTAGAAGCCTGTGTTAAACGTATTTTGCAGCAGTACGAATGCTTGTTGTATTTTGCGAAACAATTAAGTATGAAAAATGACGCAACAGCTAAAGAAATACTTTCAATAATGGAAAAACCTGAAACAAAGTGCTATTTTTTTCGTACTGTTAAAAACAACACGCGAACTAAACGCATTAAATTTATTTCTACAAAGCAGCAATGTAATAATTCATAAAATTAAAGCTGCAGTCAACAAAACATTCAGAAATATAGTATCTTGCTTCTTGAAAAGAGAGTTTGTGCTCTTGACTCCAGTAGCAGATATCGATATTTTGAACAGAAATAATGGTTTGAGATTTATAGATTTTGAGCTGGATGATGAAGTAAAAGAATATTTACTGTCATCATGCAGCGGCAAGGAACATTTTTGCAAAAGTACTTACAATTTTTTAATATCCTTGACCGTTGAAATGAAGGCAAGATTCGACAACTTAGACAATCCTGTCTATGAGAGTGCAGCATGTTTATCTCCACTTAATGCCCTTTCTACTGATTTTCATGATAGGAATCCAAACAAACGAATTGTTGCAAATTCAAAAAGAATGGGAAAATCTTCTAGCCTTAGACATTCCACCAGAATATTTATCAGTAGAAGGTAAAGTGGAAGAGTTTTGGACTTTTATAAAAAATATCAAAGATGAACATGAAATGCACCCGTTTCAGTTAAAATCGAAGTTAGCTTTAAATATATTGGCAATGCCACATGGTAACGCTGACCCTGAAAGGACATTCAGCAAACAAAATGATCTGAAAACAATAAAAAAGAAATAAAATGCTAATAAAGACTGTTGATGGAAACATCCGCGCGAAAGAAGCGATAGGTCATAAGAAAAGCACATTTAAGCCAACCATGACGATGATGAACAAAGCAAGAAGCCGCAAGTATTATAAGAATAAGTATTCTGGTCCAAACGTTGTTTAAAATACAAGTTTTTTGATAATGTTATTTATAATGTATGACAGTTGTTTCTAAACTTATGACTCATTTATAACGCGAAAAAACCGCTTGTAGTTCATTTCTTAGTAAACTCGCAATGATATATAATGAAAATCGTTCGCATATATAACATTTGTTTAATAAAATTAAATAAATCTTATGTTTTAAAATTTGTTATTGTATATACTTCAGAAAATATTATTTTGTAAGTAGTATAGATCGACGACTCAAAGGGAGTATATGTAAAGACTTTTATGTTCTAAATAAATATTAAATCTATCTTGTAGCTCGTGAAATAAGCAACTGCTCGTGCTGATACTTAATTTAAAAAACACGTTTTTTCTCTACTCTCTATTCTATTTAATTATAATAAATTTGTCTTATCTAAATGTTTCGACAAGATTGTTAAATGCAAAAAGCACACTATATTGCTCTCGGTATTGTTAATTTGTAAAGTACCCCCCCCCCCCCCCATATATGTACGTAAGTATATATAATAAAGGAACAAATGTCATGTCTCTCCTCTCAAATTATTAAATAACCTTTGCTCCTACGACACGAAAAATATAATATGTTATTATTAAATACGCCCTTTGCGTGGGCAAGCGAGCTGGACATATCCGTATAATCGTTCATTCATTTAAATAAGTATTTGAAAATGCCTTTCTAAAAGTTGTCCAAATACGTCCAAACTTTTATGACATTCTCATACGCAAACACGAGATACACACGTTGGTAATAATTTGTATAATGTATAACATTCTTAATAAGTATATAACTTTAAATGTATGTACACGAGGGCCCTTAATATACACAATAGTTTTTCTGTAATGATATCACAATTCTTAGAGTAAGTTTCAGGTATGATATGGAATTTACTTTCGCTCGCTTCGACGGTTTTTGCGGTTACATGATACATCTGATAATTACATTTCATGCTAAGTCTTATTATTATTCAGTGTATACATATCTGCAGATTTATGTGAGATAGTTACTTTTAATGTTTATTAAGCTAATGTAAACTTTAAAAAATGTACACTTATTAAAATTTATGGCACGTGGGCTACACGAGATTAAGAATGTACCTATAGTTAAAAATCCTATCAACTTAGTTTACAAATCTTTATTAAAATACATACCGCGCTGTAGTAGGTACGTTTTATACAATTGTTAAATGTGTATACATATATTTTCACGGTATAGAGCAAAGACATTTTATATTTTATATACGTATATGACTTCACTTTATGTACATTCAAATGCAACATTTTAGGACCAATTATTAAAAAGAAAATCACAGAATCCAGGTTCCTGTTCATACAGGCAATAGTGGTACCTGTATGAATGATATTTATAACAGATGAGTATAGGTATATCTATCTATTAGTAAATTTTTGTTTTAGAACTACAGGATTGTGTACTACAAATTTCGGTTTAACTTACCTTCTTCCGACATCCAAAGAATACTTTTTACAGCAAGATATTGGCGCTTTTTGTAGACTACAACAGCTCGCGTTTGGCACTTTCTTTTTGGTATTAATTAACATTAAAAATATATTTGCGTGAGCCATTAAAATGTAGCTATTGCGCTTATCGGCGTTCATAGCGGCCTGAAAACAACTTACGATAGAGATTTTTTTAGCAATTCAATTTTGCAATAATTTGCATAAACATTGTTAAAATATATTATGTTACAAAACTGAAATCATGTTTGCGTTCAGCGAGCCCAAAAACTCCTGAGAGATGATTACTTTCTATGTGCTATTCGTTTTTGCAATAATGTGCATAAACAAAGTTAAACAAATTATTTTGCAAATCTGAAACCATATTTGTGATCAGCTACCCCAGAAACCCTCGATAGATCATTACTTTGTAGCTTCTCTTCGTTTTTGAAATAATTTGCATAAACAAAGATGTTTAAACGAATGGACTTGCAAATCTAAACTCAGAATTGTAATCAGCGACCCTAAAAACCTATAGGTACATACATATTTTGCGTAATTACGCTTTACTTCTGTTCCCTGTGAAATGACATATTTTGGCTCGATATGGAATAGCGTCTTAATCCCCCTTTTTGCAATTTATATTGTCTTAAAACATTTTTTATACTTCTATCTTGTTCAAATCATTTATACATATTATTTTATTCATTACTTAAGCGATTGTAATTCCCTTCATTGCACAAATTAAAGTTTTTCACAGCTTTAATTGGGAAATATACTTAAAACTTTGATGATTTATAACAATATTAATTAATGCAAAAAAATTATTTTGTTACAGTAACTTTTCTTATAATCCCTCGTAAGTAATTATCCAATATTTTAAATATTTTTTCGGCGATATTTATTTTTCATCCATTTTAAATTTTTATTTTTCCCTCCTTCTATTATGTCCCTTTTGGCTACACTGACCGTCGCCTTATAGCCTTACGTTCTACTCCGTCCGATTTACCTTGTGTGTGTGTGTATATATATATATATATATATATACACACATCAATGTGTGCCCCCCCCCCCACCCTGCACCCACCCACCCATGCAGATATATAACATTGCATCGGCAAAATTCGAGCACAGCGCCAATATTGTGAGGCACGCGTGCTTGCCACGTATCGCCGCATATGCTCAGCCGTTGCAAAATAAATTATCTTGGGTATCGTCAGTATCGGCAGTATGGCAGTTGGCTAAAGCAAACCTGTTAAACAAATAATTAACAAATATAATTTTAAAATTATTATAAAAGAAAAATACTATGTTACGTATATACTGCTCAAGATATAATTCAGAATACACTCTGAGGTCTTGCATATAAAATTTCAAGGATTGCACGATGGATCTGTTTTGAAAAATTTTAAATTTGAAATACAAAATATTGAAAAAAATTAATTTATTGAAATTGATGTATCATAATTTTGTGAGTAAGTCCTCTGAGTGCATTCTACCTCATATCTATTAGTTCATGACATTACACCAAATAGAAGGTATTCTTTTATGAAACCCAGTGTCGCTAACGGTACTTTTTTAGTACCAGATCCACCTTCTGCTTGGTGTAATTTCATAAAAGAATAGATATAATTCAGAATACACTCAGAGGTCTTGCATATAAAATTTCAAGTGTGTACGATGGATCTGTTTTGAAAATTTTTGAGTTTGAGGTACAAAATATTGACAAACATTAATTTATTGAAATTGATGTATCGTACCCCTGCTAAAAAAAATCGCGTGAGATTTTCGACCAATTTTTCGCGCGATTTTCGCGCTATTATCGCTCGATACATGAAAAAAAATGCCAGTAAAAAGTTTCTCACGTGAATAATCGCATGACTAATCACGCGATTTATTTCAGTAGGGGTTGAGGTAGCAGCTCTGAAGTTGGAACATGAGGAGATCAATAGACAAGAATTAAAAGATTCCTAATATTGTCCCTATATCTAATTCTACCGCCTGATCTGCTAAACCCTTAATTACTATGTTGCATGCTCTTTCCGCCCTATCCTTATCATTTAATAATCTCTTCATTTGACTCACCATTCTCCCGGTGAACGTATCCGAAATGACGCTGCCCCAGCTGTTCTCGCTCCTAGCTGTGCTCCTGCCGCTGCGCTGCGACCGATGGCTCGTTCCGCTCTTTAGGCTCCAAGTAGAACCCCTGGCGCCCCCTGTTGTTTCTCCGCTGCGTCGCTCTTCTTCCGTTTCCGTGGATGTCTCCGTCAGCGTCTCCGTTGCCGCCGCTAACCTCTCCCCCAGCTCCACTGCTGTGTTTTCCAGCTTTTTTACTTTTTCTTCCAGTGCCTCTATCTTTTCCTTTCCGTTTTCCAATTCTTCTTTCAGCTCTCTCACTACACTTTCTACTTTTCTCATCTCCAAGTCTCTTTCTTTTCCTTCTTTCGCACTTTTCTCTTTCATTTTCCTATTCTGCTCTTTCAATGCTCCTGATTCTTCCCATATTTTCTTCACTTCCGCCTCATCTTTGAATGACACTTTTTTTCCTCCTACTAGGCTTTCTAGCGTCGTTTGCCTAGTCGTTATCTTTTTCTTCTCTTCTTTTTCTTTGCTCGCCGAGCTCGCCGAGCTCTTTTCTCCGCTGTTTCCCGCTCCTTTTGCTTTACCGTCGGCCATGACACTCGTGGCTTTCTAACCTTCCGTGATCCTCTTTCTTTTCTATCTCACTTTTTTCTTCTTCTATTCACTTTTCCTTCCTAAATCTTTCACACACTTCTTCCTATACTTTATCTTCACTTATTCTTCATTCACTTTCTATTTTTTTTCTCTTTTTTCCACACAAATTTGCACAAAACTCTCCGTTGCGTTAGAGACACGTGCTACCGCTCTCGCGTCCTCCAACAAAGTCTCCTCGATATAAATAATTATAGTTTAAACTAATCACAATACGTTTATATTAAATAAATAACGCATTTTTAAAAAATGTACGATTATTATCGCGCATGATCGCAAAAGCAAAATGTCGGTACATTGGCGTCAAAAAGCGGAAAAAAATATATACTGAATTCGACCACGCATGACCGCAATATGACGGCAAAATGACGGCACGCGTGCCGGGCACGAACCGCGCTGTTTTCGGAGCACGCATGACCGCAATATGACGGCAAAATGACGGCACGCGTGCCGGGCACGAACCGCGCTGTTTTCGGAGCACGCATGACCGCAATATGACGGCAAAATGACGGCACGCGTGCTGGGCACACAGTGCTCAGCACACGCTGTTTTCAGGGTGTGTATAAATGCATTGATACCTATACATCTCGGCGAATACATCTTGGGCGTGGTAGGGCAAGGAGTACTTATAGGCGGGTACTCATGGTGAATCTTCCTGTGCCATGTGATATGTGATAGCATTTACGTATGCATATACATATATCGACAAATGAGAAGAAGAGCCCTGTAACTCGACAGCCGTTGCAATAATATAGTAGCTCCGTATAAGCCGGCGCCGAGTTGCGGAGTTTTCGAAACGGCTGCCGTGCCATGAAGTACTATGTATATATATGTATATAGTAAGAGAAGGAGAGTAGTAGGGGCTGCGCGACTACGGCGCCCACGCGGCTATGGCGCCAGCGCGGCTACGGCGCCACCGAATACCGACAGTCGATAACGGGTAAATCTGTCATACCGACGTCCGACGTCCGACGTTCGACGTGGGCAGCCGGAATTTAAATTCGATGCATGTGTGGAATTTAAAAATTTGTTCTTATGCATGTGTAAGATTTTTTAATATTTTTATCTTTGACAGTTGCGAAATAAATACTTTTCTATTCTTTTATTATCTATTCTTTCTAAATTGATGAAGGAGAAAGGATGTGAAGATGGAATGGGTTGAATAAGAAAAATCATATTTCAAAAAAACTTATATTTATTCAAAGTTACTTATATCTAATAATACATTTTTTTTATATTTTTACTAGATGCGCATCATAAAAGCAATACAAAAAAAGTAAATGTAGTAATGAGTAATGTTTTCCCCTTATCTAATGACTCATTGCGCCTTCATTCAAACTATAAACTTATATTTAAAATACTAAAGTGGTAAGAAGTCTCTTACAAAAAGTAATAAAAAATGATAGATATAAAGTAAATACATAGATAGAATCTTAAAAATGGATGAGAATATACTACAGTCTAGTTACACAGTAGATAAATGAAAATCTTAAAGAATAATCGCAGTAATTATATAAATAATACTTAACATAGATAGAATCTTAAAAATTATTGAGCTTATAAAAATGGGCGTACTCATGTATTATATATAGTCTAGTCAAACAGTAGAAGTAGATAGGCTATAGGCATACTGGCACACCCCCCACCCCGTTCCAGTGTGCTAGAACGCGCACTGTGTATAAGGATAGGAAGTCTCCCTTCTCAGATGCCAAAAAGGTCGAAGAGGGGATGAAAAAGGAGAGTGTCCCTTCCCTCGAGTGTGCTAGAACGCACACTGTATATAAGGATAGGAAATCTCTCTTCTCCGCGGCCGAAAAGTTCGAAGAGGGGACAGAATGCCTATATGTGTATAAGCATAGAGAGTCTCCCTTCCCTCGAGCGATCTAGTATGCCGCTATGTATTCTCCCTTCCCCGGCTGCAGGGCCGCACAAGCGCGCCTTTTTTCTTTTTTTTGAAGGGAGAGTGTCCCTTCCCCCGAGCGATCTAGAATCTATAGCGTGTATAAGGATAGAGAGTCTTCCCTTCTCCGATGCTAGAGAGAGAGACGAGGAAGGGGAGAGCCAGAATATGCAGAGGTGGGGATCGCTTTCTCTCGCTTGGAGACTTGAGTGTTTGCGTAGGAAAAATATAATCTTATCCACGCATATGAAAATGGATTAGCAGCTTTGAGAAAACTATAAAAAATAGTACGTACAGCTGAGGGTTCTGCAAATGGCCATAATTACATATACAACCACAAAAAATGTGTGCTCAAAGCAATTAGCGTGAGCATCATTTATATGAAAAAGCATGAATAACTTACACATTTGGTATGAGTGGTGTCAACCATTGGACTTTTTCCTCGCCTTTAACAAACAATCGTTCTACACCTTGCGTACATATTTGTAAAATATGTTGAAGGCGATTGTAAGGAATATTGCCAGCATCCCATGCTATTTCATGGTGAGACTTTTCTAACCATTGGCTCATACACTTTTCCTCGGCAGACAGCTCTTCTCACGTTATCGGTGGTTTCAATAGGTAGGAAGTCGGTAAGGCAGTATTCTTCATATTCAAAAAACTAATTTCTTTATAAATAAAAGAAACTTCGCAAATTCTTTTAAAACCTTGCACATCACATATGTACGCGCTTTCATCAGCACATTGCAGTATATAATTTTTAAAAAAATTTTCGTAATCAGTAGCTCTATCCATCTTGTTCAGTTCTCGAGGAAGCCAAATTAGAGAATATGAAGAAAGTCGACTCACCAAAAATTTTTAAGCAAGAAACTCCACCTCGATTTAGGTGGAGAGGAAAAATATGTTGCACCTCATTGGTTGAAACGAAAAAACAAAGAACAGATTTTTCTTTATTGGATAAAATCATCCTTTCCCATTAAAATTTTTCCCTCTCTACTCAAAAAAACTTTTCTTCTTCACCATTGGTCCACTTGGACTTAAATATTTATAAAAAATGCGTTCCTTCCAGAGAAAATTTTTCCCTCTCTTTACTCTCTTTTCCACCTCTTCTTCCATAGATTTTCCTTTAAAAGGAAGCATTTCCTTAGACGATCACAGTTCGCAACTAATGTGGTAAAGATATAGTTAAAGTGAGAGACTGTAGTGAAAAAAAAATACATCCTTGTGAAACTAATGCTTTTCGAGTGAATCATTATCAGAAATATGAAAATGAATTGAAGTTTGATAACATTGAGTTTCCTGTAAAACTGAAAGATATTCCAAAATTTGAAAAACTTAATCATCTGTCAGTAAATGCATACATGCTAAGAAAGTATGGAGCAAAGTTTGAAGTGTCACCTTGTCATGTTACAGCTGAAAAGAAAGAAAAGCATGTAAACTTGCTTATCATTCAAGATTTCTACATAGATGAGTACGAAGAAAATAATTGTGATGATGATGGAAATCCTCCTAAATATCATTATGTATGGATAAAAAGTATGTCTCGCCTTTTATCTGGTCAATTATCCAAGTCGCACACAAAATTATATCACTGTGAAAGATGTTTACAAGTCTTTTATTGTGAAGCAAGATTAAAAATTCATGAAAATCAGTGTAAAAATTCAAACAACTGTAGATTCAATCTACCTAATGAAGAAAATAACATTTTGAAATTCGAAGATTTCAGTAAGAGTGAAAAAGTTCCTTTCGTGATATACGCAGACTTCGAATGTATATTAAAACCCACAGAAAATGAGAAAGCTTTTCAACTTCATGAATCATTCAGCATTGGATACTACTTGCAATGCAGTTTTAATAATAAATTATGTGGTTATAAATCGTATAGAAAAAATAGTGAAAACAATGAGTCACCTGCTCAATGGTTTGTAAAAGAATTAAAATCAATAAGTGAGAAGATAGATAATCTCTTGTAATGTGCACTTATGTTGACCTCTCCAAATGTATCAAACCAAGTTATCATCGGGATCCCGTAATTCGCCAACACCAGCCAGAGCAGCCACGAAGGGTCAGCTTCTCGCCCGCATCAAGGCCAAGACAAGTCAACCAAAAAACAGGCCTTACCAGGTCGGTCAGGACGTAAGGATTCATCTTTAACAAACAGTTTACCACTGCCACGTCCATCCTCGGTAGAAAGAAAAACTACCACCAAGGATCCACGACAGGAGGACATCCTGGAGAGTGAGCGCGTGTGTGCGTGTGTAGCATGGTTAGTTTTTAAGTTTTATTCGTTTAGTTATAATAGCGTCAGAAATTTTAGCATCCATCGTTAGGGAATCTGCGACCTTTCACTCATCAAATTCAATAGAATAAACTTAATCACATAAAATAGAAATCTTTTATTTATTTGTATATATATTTTTTTTTTTATACTTTCTAAACCATATCACGAAATCCCAGAAATTTGATTTATAACACTCTATAAGAACCCAAAGCCAATGAGACTTACGGATCTAGAAGAATTATCATTCCAGAGATCAACTGTTTGTCACATATGTCGGAAATCTATTCGTGATAGTGAACTTGCGGTACGAGATCATTGCCACCTCACTGGACGGTATGTTATCACTTTCTCTAAGTAATAAAATTAATTTAATTTGAATATAAAATAAAAATCATTTTTCTTTTCTTCAGTTTCAGAGGTGCAGCTCATAATTCGTGCAATTTAAATTATAAAGATTCATCATTTATTCCTGTCGTCTCAATTACGACACACACTTTATTCTGAAAGAGATCGCTATTTCTACATTATTGAAAGGACGAGTTACTCTCATACCGCATAATAAGGAAAAATATATTTCTTTTACAAAGCATATAGATGACTGTGCCATAAGTTTTAGATTCATAGATTCTTGGCGTTTTTTACCATCATCGTTAGACCAACTTTCTTCATACTTAGAAAATGTGCCTATAGCAGTGAAGGAGTTCCAATCAGATGGATATACTGATGAAAAGATCAATCTTTTTAGACGAAAGGAATATTTCCATATGACTTTGTGGATGAATTAGATAAACTTGCATTAACAAAACTGCCTGAAAAGAAAGAGTTTTACAATAAACTCACTGACTCTCACATTTCTGATCAAGACTATCAACAAGCTGTTCAAGTCTGGAATACATTTAATGTAAAAACTTTAGGTGAATATTCGGATCTTTATTTAAAAACCGATGTATTGCTACTAGCTGACGTGTTTGAAAGTTTTCAGGAAACGTCTCTTAAAGCTTACGGTCTATGTCCAGCACACTTTTACACTACACCGGGACTAACCTTTTCAGCTGCTCTTAAAATCACAAAGGTTGAATTAGAGCTTTTGACGGACATTGACATGCTGCTGTTTATTGAAGCAGGCATACGAGGCAGAATAAGTCAATGTTGTAATCGTTACGCCAAGTCAAATAATCCATACATGGGTGCTTCATATAACAAAGAAGAAAAAATGAAAACTTTATTATACTTTGACATAAATAATCTGTATGGATGGGCAATGGTGCAGCATTTACCAGTAGGAAAGTTCAAGTGGGTTGATTATGAGTCGAATCCAAACTTCTACAATACAGCACCTGATTCAGATGAGGGATATATTGCTGAAGTAGATTTGGAGTATCCAGAGGAAATTCATGAGGATCATCGAGATTTACTTTTCTGTGCTGAGCATCGTACACCACCTGGTTCGAAACAGAAGAAACTTCCGATAAAAAAAGGTATGTGATACATTATCGAGCTCTTAAATAAGCACTAGATAATGGTCTTAGATTGAAAAAAGCGCATAGACTTTTGAGATTTGAGCAGAAGGCTTGGCTCAAGCCTTACGTTGAACTGAACACAGAAAAAAGAAAGCAATCAAAGAATGAGTTTGAAAAACTCTTTTACAAATTGTTAACCGGCAGATATGGAGCAGAAGCACGCATAGCTCAGACAAATTTTCTCAGCTGTGCCATATTTGATGAAAATCTAGTCGCTATTAAGATGAATAGAACGAGTATTACAATCAAGAAACCGATATACGTTGGTCTTAGCATTCTTGATTTATCCAAGACGTTAGTTTACGATTTTCATTACTCGTATATGAAAAAAACGTATTGGAGATAAATGTAAACTACTCTATACAGACACCGATAGTTTGATATACGAAGTAGAGGACGTTGACATGTACAAAATAATGAAAGAAGATATTGAAAGATTTGATACTTCTGATTACAATGAAAATAATCCGTATGGTATTCCTCGGGTAAACAAGAAAGTTCTTGGGGTGATGAAGGATGAATGCTGGTGAAAGATCATGACTGAATTTATAGGATTACGAAGTAAAACGTATAGCATTTTAATAGAAGGAGGACAAACCATTAAAAAAGCTAAAGGCATAAAATCTAGTGTTGTTAAAAAATCAATCACTTTTGAGGATTATCGGAAATGTCTAGAAGATCTCATAATCATACAACTTGAACAGTGTAATATTCGTTCAAAATTGCACATAGTACACACTGAGAAACAGAACAAAATTGCTCTAAGTCATGAGACGATAAGCGATTTATTCTACCGGGTAGTACCGATACTTTACCATGGGGACACTACAGAGTTATAGAAGAACAGATGGCGCAAGCTGTACTTGAAGTAGAGAATGAAAATGAAGTGGAGAGGGGATTCAATTCCAACAGCTCAGCAAGAGTGGAGAGGGGAGTCAAACGAGCCAATGACAACAGCTCGGCAAGAGTAGAGAGGGGATCTGAACGAGCTGATGTAAAGATTGAATGGTCTACTGATATGATTGAGGAGTTTTCGTATGAGTGGGATCCAACCATTGAGAGGGAAAGACCAATGACGAATGATATACTGCAGGAGGTTATGGAAAGGGCAGACATCGTGGAGGGGAATCGGCTATATGATGCGGTGCAAGAGGCTGAGGATCACATTCGAGCAGTCGAAAAAGCTGAAGTCTGCCAACCTAGTAGAAAAAAGCAAAACTCCAAGACTCTTAAAGTAAGTTTACACTCGAATTACCGAAAACTTGTATAAAAATTTCATTTTACTAATATTACTTTTTTCCTCTTTTTCTAGAATAGATCTATCAGCACTTAACAAGATTGCTGAAAGCAACTTCTTGCCAAGAAAGAAGCTGACGGAGTTGGAAAAAAATCATCGGTATATGGTCACCTCATTAAAAGAGGTTAACACGAGATATGGTCGGAAGATAGTTGCTGAAATGGAATCAATCTTCCAAGTCTTTTTAGCGGAGAAAATCTCATCAGCCATGATACAGAATGAAGTGTTCTACTACCAGCTCAGCAGCGCAGCAAACAAGTTGTCTCTATTTGCCACGTATCTTGGTGGAAATTGTTTTAAATTTGAAAATTAATACAGCGAGAGAGATGTAAATATAATAAAGACACACAGATTTATTTGTAAATACATTTTTATTCTCTTAAACTTGTACATATAATAAATGAAATAAATATATTATTTATAAAAATACATATGCGTTATTAATGACTACTACTACTAAATCTGTAATCCTCTCATTTTATTTCAAAGAATTTCACTTTTATTTATCAAACTATTATGTTCACTGCCAAATCCCATTCATTTAACAAATACACGTTTCCCACTTTTTTCCAAGACCTTTTCAACCAAGTAAACTTTTGGATACTTAGTTTTCTGAAGTTCCATCTCGTAGAAACCACCAGCCACAGGATCATCATGATAATCTTTAAGATGGTAAGTTACAGGATTTGTTTTAGCAACACGTGTTATTGTAAAAATTTCTGTAGACCAGTTTGGAGTATAACTTTTTTCGAAAACTTATTTTATCTTGCTTATACGTACTTTGTCTCCAACTTTAAATTTTGGCTTTCGTTTGAGCGTTAATTTTCTATCCTTTCGATTCGAAAAACATTTTAGAATCTCACTTTCATTTGCCGATGTAACATTTTTAGGCTCGATTCCTATTGTTCGGTGTTTTCTCGAATTGTAAGCTTTGAGTAAATTAGGTACAATATTCAACCATTTGTAACTTCCTTGTTTGCTGAACTCTATCCACATTGCATTTTTTAATGTTCTATTAAAACGTTCACATATGCTTGCATGAAGATTAGTGCGATAATTTCGATGATCCGACAATCTTAGAACATTATCATCAGGCTGTTTTTTGAAAAGCAATTCCATTAGTCCGACACTTTTAGGATAATTAATACCTTTTACTTTTAAGTTTTGATCATCAAATTTAATTTCCGAATCGCCAATCATATACACTCCATCCACTTGTCGTACACCATATACATTGTCTATTTTACTACGACTCTCATTCAACATTGCCAAAAAGTCAGTTGTTTCACTTTTGTCGTATGCCGATTTAAAAGATGAATTCATCAATGTGTCATTTATTGAAGGACCATCATCATCATCATCTTTGTCGAATATATCAATCTCATTACCAGCAGCAGCAGCAGCAGCAGTATCATCATTAAATGTACAACTCGAAAAAAATGATTTATCAAATTTCATTTGTTTTTTTGCTTTTTTATGCTTTTTTTGATCGGAGTAGAAATAGTAGTTCTTTTGTTGATAGGAGTAGCAATAGTAGAGATGTTGGAATTAGAAGATTGTATAGCTTGCATTTTTGAGCCAACGAGTTTTTCAAGCGGTGTAATGACAGGTTTCAATGTATCCGCAACAGCTTATTCCACATCTTCTCTCTCTTGTTTGTGTAGAGAGCATTTTTTCCTAATTGCTTCGCGAGATTTCATAAGTTCACTAACAATATTTTTTTCTTTCTCAAAGTCGGACATGATGTTGTGATGACTGCTATAATCAAACTGATGAGATTGACATTTACACTTTCTTTTTTACTGCAAAACAGTCGAATCCTTTCCGATATCTACCATCATTGATCTCTCTATCTTTGTCAATGACAATAAATCCATACTTGTCATTTTTCCAACAGTTAGAGCCAAGGTTTCGAAACTCGTTGAATGTTAAATCTGTATTCACGTGATCATCGTAGATGTGCTTAAGATTAACGTCATCTTGACGGTAAATCACTAGAAAATTTATATTATCTCTAACCAGATGTTTCGGTATACGAGCATACGATTGACAAAGATAAAAGCTATCCACACTTTTGTGTCTTCCCATGCAGAAAAATGCTTTGACACTATCCTGCTTCTCACAGGCTATATCATCAAAAATCATGATTGAATTTGGCAAAACTTCATCAGGAGATACCACAGATTCATGTTCACTGAATGGTCGGTATGTCACATCTTCAATCGTCTCCAATAATTTTTCGAGAAATTGGTATTTTGGCTGATTTAAGGATTTATAGTAAACGTACACATTTTCAAATTTAAGACCATTGGGATGTGTAATAACAGCCAATAAACTGTTAGTTTTTCCGCAGTTGGATGGTCCGCAGAAGACAGCTCTTATAGTATTAGGCAATAATTCTCTGTGACGTTTCTTTCTCTTCTCTTTTCCAAAATCAAAATTTGCCACAGGCAGTTTGACAGTTTGTTCAGTAAAATCCATGTTTACGTGACGAAGTCAAGTTTAATATTGCGCCTTGGATATATAAAAGTCCTGTCTTATATCTCCTATTTTAGTTATAAATCAGCACTCGAAGAGAGATGATCGTACATAAAAATAATAAGAAGCATCTGAAGAAAGGCTCTGGGTTACTTGATAAAGTAATAAATAACTTACCTTTTGAACTGCATGTGCCAGGATACCAATATTGCGGCCCTGGAACTAACTTGAAAAAGCGCTTGAAAAGAGGTGATCCAGGAATTAATCCTCTTGATCAGGCGTGTAAGGAACACGATATAGCTTACGCTAACATAAGTGCAAATCGTAAAGAAGCCGATTTGAAGCTTGCTGATAAAGCTTGGCAGCGCGTAAAATCAAAAGACGCTAGTCTCGATGAGAAAGCAACCGCTTTCATGGTTGCAAATACAATGAAAATGAAAGCTAAAACTGGAATGGGGCTAAAATTTGACAAGTTAATGACAGCAGCTAAAAAATCAATGAAAATGAGTAAATCTTCTCGCAAGGTTATTCAGTCTGCATTGAAATGTGCACGCCAAGCCGTTAAAGAAGCTGGAGGCAAGAAAAAACTTATAGTTCCACGTGTTCTTGCACTTCCTTCGAAAATCGGTGGAATTCTTCCTTTTCTCATACCGCTTTTCACGGGATTGAGTGCAACCGGTGCTCTAGCAGGAGGAGCTGCTGGAATAGCTAAAGCAATAAACAGCGCTAAAGCGGCAGAAAAAAATTATGAAGAAAGTAAAAGGCATAATAAAACAATGGAGGCCATTGCACTGGGCAAAGGACTTTATCTCAAACCATACAAAACTGGGATGGGATTATTTATGAAACCGTACAGCGGTAGTGGCGCTGTTTCTAAAAAAAAAACTTCGATTTAATTTTGCCAGACCGTGCGCTAACTGACTACGATCTCATGAAATATGCTCGTATACTAAAAATTCCAAATTTTCGAGGTGTTTTCATGAGAAATAAACTTCCTGACGATGGACCATGGACAAATGAAACTGCAATTGTTAACTTGGATGATTACCAAAATAACGGCACACATTGGGTGTGCTAGAAAAAACAAGGTTCTAAAGTGATTTATTTTGACAGTTTTGGCTACCTTAATCCTCCCATAGACCTCATGTCATATTTCAATGTGAAAGAAGTAAAATACAACTACAAGAGATATCAGAATTTTGACACATTTATTTGTGGTCACCTTTGTCTCAAATTTCTAAGCGAAATTCTATAAAAGAATTATACGCATAGGAATATGCATCATTCGCTGTTAATCAGTCATGGAAGATAGTTTTACTCTGAGTCTTTCTGAAACATCTTCTGTTTTAGAAGCTAAATATTTTCCTTCGATTGAATTACCTAAACATAAAAATTTTGTTCTTAGATTAGTTGAACTTTTAACATTCAACTCGATTCCCAACGTTGACTTTTCAAATAATAAACTTCATGTAAATGGTGATATTATTACTCTACCTACTGGCAGTTACGAGATTGGTGCTATAAATGATTTTTTACAAGAATCATTAAAGTCAAAAGGAATTCAATTTTTGCTGAAAGCTAACAATAATACTCTTAGCAGTGAAATTTATTGCAGTCATCAACTGGATCTTACACCTCACGATTCAATAGGCCGTCTTCTCGGATTCGCACCTAGAATTCTCGAAAAACAAATACAGCACAGTTCCGACTTGCCAGTAAAAATATTGAGAATCAATGCACTCAGAGTAGAGGGTAATATTACCGTTGGTGCTTATATTAATAACAAAAAAGTTCATACGATTCACGAGTTTTTTCCAAGATTTCCTCCTGGATATAAAATTTTAGAAGTTCCGAATCACGTTATATATCTGTCACTTAGTGTCAAGTGCATCGACCATCTTCAAATTCGCACCGTCGATCAAGATGGAAATTTAGTAAATTTCCGAGGTAAGGAAATTACTATTCGACTTCATATCAAATCGATATAATGGGAATTGTATATAATCAGCATAAAAGTGTGCATATAAGTCAGCCACAATGTCAAGTGCCAATCAGTCGACGGAAGAAAGTCAAACAGTTAACACGACAGAGCATTCAGTTCCTCAGAAGTCTGGGGCTAAGAGTACGATCAAAAAACACACGTGTGTAATTTTTTGCTGTTTCCTAAAAAATGGACGAAATTCTAAGCATTCAATCAGGTGTCGTATTCGATGAGTCGATTGCGCACTATGAGGTTCGCACTCATCAGCCATACTCAACATTGAGCTTTGATAACAGTGATGAAATTCATATTTTTATCCAACATCAAGATCTCTGCCTCTTACCATCGCGTAGTTCTATCCATGTATGTGGAAAATTGAAACTAAAAGATGGTTTAACAGCATCAACTAAAACTAAATTCGTGAACAATGGCATTTGACATCTGTTTGATGAAATACGCTATGAAATTAATGGCATCGAGATAGATAGAAGTAAGAATGTTGGTATGAACAGTGTCATGAAAGGATGCGCTTAATTTGATGCAAATCAAACTCTCATGTTGGAAAATGCAGGCTGGCTTGGCAATCGAGAAGAAACTGCATCTTTGCTGGATGAAGAGGGCAATTTTGACGTTTCTATTCCTCTAAACATGATATTGGGCTTTGCAGAAGACTATAAAAAAATTGTAGTTAATGTAAAGCATGAACTCATTCTCACAAGAGCGAGAAATGACCTGAATGCAGTAATTCAGACTGCAATTGCAGCCGGTAGTGTTAATACTTATGAAGATTTTAAAGTAAAATTAACGAAGATTGAGTGGCTCATGCCATATGTTATCGCATCTGATAGACAAAAAATTCAGTTGCTAAATTTCATTGGTAAAGATAATGCCATTTCTATGTGCTATCGTTCCTGGGAGTTGTTTGAATATCCTCTACTGCCTGCAGCAAATAAACATGTCTGGACAGTAAAAACTTCTAATCAATTGGAAAAACCTCGCTTTGTAATTCTTGGACTACAAACTAGGAAAAAAGGGACGAGAACTGGAAATGCCAGTCGTTTTGATCATTGTAATATTAGTAATGTAAGAATTTTCCTAAATTCTCAATACTATCCATACAACAACCTAAATCTTGACATATCGAATAACCAGTTTGCGGTTCTATATGATATGTATACAAACTTTCAAAAATCTTACTATGGAAAAGATCCTCATCCATTGCTTACAAAGTCAGACTTCATTAACTTTGAACCACTCAGCATTATTGACCGTTCACGTCAAAACGAGTCTCTAAAAAGCGCACCAGTCGATGTACGTCTTGAATTTGAGACTAAATGGGACATTGCAAATGGAACATCAGTTTATTGCTTAATCTTACACGATCGCATCTTTCAGTACAATCCCATCAGTGGCGACGTCAAGAAACTATAATCTATACTTTCAAGATGGAATACGCTGTAGATTTGATTGGTTTCAAGCAAACACACAACGAATACATTGTAAAAGAAATAGCAATCATTCCTCTTAATGCGAAAAGTGGCGGCGAACCTATTATATTCCTATTTAAAAAACCTTTCCCCTGGAAAAGATCTCAAGAAATTCAAAAAGAAAATACTTGGCTTAAACATAATTATCATGGAATATCATGGAACAACAACAACAACAACATCAACAACAACAACAACAATGGACTTGACTACTACCATATTGGAAATGTTCTTCGTGAAAATTTGCAAGATGCTACAAAAATTTTTGTCATAGGTGAACTCAAACAAAAATGGCTTCAACGATTTCAATTACCGCCAGTTCATAACATTCTGCAATATGGTTATCCTGCAAAACCATCATTCAAATGTGTTACAGTATGCGAAAATCATAATCCTATCTATAAGACTGCCTGTGCACTACACAATGTCAAACTCATAAAAATGTTCCATCATTCATGTAATCTATAAAATATAAGAAAACACTATTGTATTATTAATCAGCATACATATTTTTTTAAAAATAAATTTCAATTCAAATCTAAACATGGAATCATTTTCTTTCTATAACCCAAAAAAAGTCATCCTCCAAATAATCCTAAAACCACTGCCGCAAAAAAAAAGAAAGATAACATTTCCTCTCTTTTAAGTTACCCTCAGATAGATTACCTACAGAGAAACACTTGCGGCCCGCCGGATAATTTTCCGAGCAGGTCCCACTCATTCAAAAAGGAGCGCTCGTGCGGCCCTGCAACCGGGGGGAAGAGAGAATACATAGCGGCATACTTGATCGCTCGAGGGAAGGGAGACTCTCTATGCTTATACACATATAGGCATTCTGTCCCCTCTTCGAACTTTTCGGCCGCAGAGAAGAGAGATTTCCTATCCTTATACACAGTGTGCGTTCTAGCACACTCGAGGGAAGGGACACTCTCCCTTTTTCATCCCCTCTCCGACCTTTTTGGCATCTGAGAAGGGAGACTTCCTATCCTTATACACAGTGTGCGTTCTAGCACACTGGAACGGGGTGGGGAGTGTGCCAGTATGCCTGTGTGCCAGTATGCCTATAGCCTATCTACTAGTAGACATGAAAATTCTTGAAAAAAATCGCAGTTATCAATAAAATCAACTTACATATTAGTATTAAAAATGATTAGCTTATAAAAATGGACGTGTACATGTACTATATATAGTCTAGTCAAATAGTAGACATGAAAATTCTTGAAAAAAATTGCAGTTATTCAAATAAAATCAACTTACATATTAGTATTAAAAATGATTAAACATAAGTCAATTATACAGGGTGTCCCATTTTAACTTAGACAGCTAAATAACATGACAAATTGCAATCTAATCAAAAAATTTTTCAGACAAAAGTTGTTGGGCATTGAGGGTCTGACCCTTCTGTGACCTTGAATATGTCCTTGAACTTCATTTTCAAGGTCATTGAAAAGAGCGCGAAATTTTACGTCCAGATGAGTTTTTGCGTTGGGGGTCAAAGTAAACTCTACAAATCATTTCAAGGTCAAATTTCTGTTTGGGGCATTAAGCTGGTAAATCCGGGTTTTTTAAAAACTGTCCTCAGACAATAGTTATTGGGTATCGCGATAGATGGCGATTTGGAAACCGCTCCGCATAAGTTTGGGCAGTAAGTTTGTAATTCCTACCACATTCACCGAAAGTTATAAGAATATCGACTACTTCATTAGGGGTATAATTTGCCATTGCAAGGACAAAAATTTTATCAGTTTAATTAATGTTCAATTACAAATGTGCAACAAAATACATAAAATCTAGTCATAAATAGGGGGTTATATTCAAATAACAAAAGTTGACCTTCAAATGACCTTGAAAATGAACTTCAAGGTCATTTGAAGGACTACTTCAAGGACATATTCAAGGTCACAGAAGGGTCAGCCCCTCAATGTCCAACAACTTTTGTCTGAAACATTTTTTGATTAGATTGCAATTTGTCATGTTATTCAGCTGTCTAAGTTAAAATGGGACACCCTGTATAATACGAAAAAAAAATTGAAATTGAAAAAAAAAATTATTGTAGCAGATGAATTCATACAAATTCAATCAAACAACGTCCCAAAGATTTTAAATAAACCTCTCTCTTTGCTAACTCATCTTGGAAGTTAGCATACGCCTCATCATTTTCTGTTAGTAGAGTATTAACTTTTGTCGGAAGAAATACATTGAAATTTTCATCTAACTCCTACACGATTTTCATCCCGTAGCGGGTTGGAAATTTCTTCATTTTGGTAATCTTATACATTTTGTTGTGCTCCAAATCCCGTTGGTAGGAAGGATGGAGTTTTGGCGGCAAGATTAATTAGGTCCATAGTGCCTGAAAACATTAAAAAATAATTAAAATTTGTATTAAAAAAACTGATGAGTATAAAATACTATGAAAATACTTGCCTAATTTTCGTCAGTTGAAGAATCTGATGATGATGATGTAGGTCGTAGAGTGTTAGTAACCAGTTGTGAAATCTGTACCAGTCTAGTTATCCAACGTTGAATCGCCTGTACGTTTGGTACAGCACAATTAATTCCTTTATTTTTTGTACTACAACATCAATTTTATCATAGGATACAATACCGTCTGAGCAATTTAGGCCATGAAAATAATGCTGTAGGTACAAGTTTTCAGATTTAGATTTAAAAGGTAACAAACTCCAATCATAAGGAGGCTTAAAAAGAGCTACTTTTGGAACAGGAGACTCTTCATAAGGATCGATGTAGGGTAGTTCTTTCAAGATGAAATCTCCCTCAACGCCTTTGAAACCCTGTACATCAATCACAAGTTCCATTTCTATAAAGAATAATGAATATAATAGAGAATGAATGTAGAATATCTAAGTGCATGAAAGTGAACAAATTTCATAAGTGTAGAAGTACAAAGGGTACTTTAAAATAATGCATATTGTATGAGTATATTATGAAAATCTATAAGTCTCAATGTGAAAAAATTTTACAAGTATAGAAGTATAAAAGTAACTATAATTTTATGCATGCTATATAAGTATATTATAAAAATCTACAAGTCTCAATGTATTGCTAAAATTTCATAAGTGTAGAAGTATAAAGAGTACTTTAAAATAATGCATATTATATGAATATATTATGAAAATTTATAAGTCTCAATGTGAAAAATTTTTACAAGTGTAGAAGTATAAGTGTTACTTTGAAATAATACATACTATATGAGTATATTATAAGAGTATTGAAATGAGTATTCCAACAAATGAGCAGTGAATGCCGGCCCTTCGTTCCACGTTCCTTTTAAAGACTTAATTATCGATTTCTAGATCTTCCCCACTCCCTACGGCTACATCTCTCCTTTCCGCTATCATCGTCGTCGCCGCCGCCACCGCCTCCTACTCCCACTCTCTCTCTCTCTCTCACTCTCTCTTTCTCTTTCGCTCTTTCTCTCTCTTTCTCTTCCTCTCTCGCTCTCTCTCTCTCTCTCTCTCTCTCTCTCTATCTCCGCATCACGCTCTCTCTCTTTCTCCTGTTCCGCACTCTCCTACCCTGCTCGTACATGTAACCGCACCGCTCTGTGCGAAATCGTCATCACCTCCTACTTTCGCGTTTTCTATCCCTCACGTATAAATAGGGGCTCGCGATGGGGCGTAGACTTTCAGTATTTCGATGTGCACTATACGCTGCATCTCATGTAAAAATTTTATGATAGCCGCACCTCGAGCAACACATTGTCAGACTTGTAATTATTTCTCAATTTCATTAATAATTCTAATATCGACTTCTTTTATACTTATATATTGTCACATATCTATTCTTATACGCTTATACGTGTATACTTATAAAATTCTATTATTCTTTCGTACTTATAAATCAGTAAGCATGTATGAACTTTAAAAATTATCTATATAATCATATACTTATTGAATTTTCCATACTCATATACTTATACAATTTTGATGTAATGATACTTATAAAATTTTTTTCATACTGATGGTGCACCACCGTTAATTAAAAACTCTAAATTTCAGATAATTTGCCTCACTTAGATCAACGCGCATGCATGAGAATGTATGTGTACAGCACTGACGGAAATTTCTGAAATTGTTAAACTTGTAATTATTTCTCAATTTTATTAATACGTCTAATATCAACTTCATATACTTAGATATTATAACATATCTATTCTGATACGCTTATACTTATTAGATTCTATTATTCTTTCATACTTATAAATAAGTAAGCATGTATGAACTTTGAAAGTTATCTTTATACTCATATATTTATAAAGTTTTTATATGATCATACTTACAGAATTCATCGTACTCATGTGATTATAAAATTTAATAAAACACATACTGATGAGAATTTCTGAAATTTAAACTTCCAATTAACGGTATTTTTTCATAATTATTTCATTAATAAACACATACTTACCTTAAATTAGAATGTTTAAATAATTTTAATATTTTTATTAATACGTATATACTTACATTCAGATGTTTATAATCACCAAACAATAAAATATTAGGCTAAAACTAAGTAGCTCCCTCTCTTGAGAAGTTCAGAAACCATAACGATATAGTTCTTAGGGTAATAGTAAATAGTTTCTCTTTTCTATACTACAAATTTTACATTATTATATGATATATTTATAAAGTATATTCATATTGTATTTTGTATACTTATAGTGCTTGAGCTATTTTATTAAAAAGTAAAACGTCCCCTTCTTAACACATTAATAAATATGAGCAAAAGTTTAGAGATAAATATTAGTTAATTTATCATTTAAATTTTAAAATATGATTAGAAAATCTGTATTATTATTCATACTGTTAGTCGATTTGAAGGAATAGTATTTTTACCCTCTTTTGAATATTTATGATGGTTTTATCTTTTTTCAGATTATATATTTTCAGAAGCTGACTTAATTTTTTAGTTGTTAACAAGCAAGAGACATGGCTACTCTTTTAGATAATTTTCGATCATTAGTGAATCATCTAGAGGAAGCTGAAGAGCTTTTATTTTTTAGACCTGCTACTGATACGATTGTGATAAATCGTTGGAAATGTCAGTGTGATTTATGTCTCAAACAGTTACGTTATTTCTTGAAAGACAAACTACTCTCAGTCTCTGAAAAACAATCAATTATACATATGATTAGTAAAATTGAATGTTTTAAGATAAAATTACATGAGAGATTGACAAAATTCGGTGGTGGACTTGTACAAAAGAAGATAAATGAACGTATAAGATGGATTGATGTAGATAGTGCATTTAATAATAGGATGCATACCAGTATAGTAGTTAATATTCAGCATATTGATGTAAAGAACTTTTTACAAGATGCTTCAGTTTTATTCATTAGGCAAATAAAAAGTTTTTTTAAGAAGAATGATAAGCCACTGAAAATGAATTCAGTCTTATCATGTAAATTTAAAAAAATTGTAAAAAATGTGGATAGTGATGAAGAGGGAGAATGTATTGAAACAAAGCATTTCAATACAAAAAATACAGAAATTTTTGCAGCATCCACAGTTAAACAGTGGTTTATTGATCACATCATGGAACCTCTTCTCACTAACATAGAGGAGTTTGAGGAGCAAGATTCTGGTTGGACTTTGCATTCAATTGTCAATATACAAATTAACATGAATGTATTTAATCCAATACGTACTGGTAGCTCGTATATACCTCTGCCAGAATTTTTGATTAAAAAAGAAGCATGCATAAATGGTAAAAATTCTGATAATCAATGCTTCAAATAGGCAATTCTATCTGCCTTACATCCTGTTCCATCAAAAAAACATCCGAATCGAGTAACAAATTATTTTCCATATGAAGATAAACTTAATATGAGCGGAATTGAATTTCCAGTTTCACTGAAAAAATTCCAAAGTTTGAGAAGCAAGACAATGGAATTTCAGTAAATGTTTTTGGACTTGATGAGAAGAGTATTGTACCTCTCTATCTGACATCAGAGAAAAAAGAAAACCATGTAAATCTTCTTTTACTCACTGAAGTGGAAACTGACTCTTTGGAAGAGAACATATCTCACTTTGTGTATATAAAAAATCTATCACGCTTAGTAAGTGATAAACTTGCACGTAGAAAGTGTAACGCCCCGTAAAGCTCCGCTTTAATAAAATTAACAAAATTAAAAATAAAAATAAAATTTTTATAAATACATTTTTAGAATATACGCGAGTATCGCGCTTCCCCACTGTCGGCTAGGCATGTGCTACAGCTGACAGCGCAACTACAGCAGCGCCACGAGTCAGCAAGCGGCGAACGTTAGCAGAAAGCAGCAGCGCAAGAGTAGGAGAAGCGGTATAGCGTGCATGTATATATGTATATAGCTAGCGGCGAGCGCAGCGGCGCAAAGTAGGAGAAGCGGCGCAGCGTGCGCACATTATAGTTAATTGTATGATTTGATTTTGTATATAGGTGTGAATGTTAGTGTGAATGTATGAATGTAAGAGTAAATTAGGCGGCGCGATCCCCGCTCTCTCCCAGGCCTATATAAGGACCTGTACGGCCAGTAGGAAGGCACTAGCTCTAGCGCAATTTAAGCGCCTAGTCAAAACTTCTGAGCAACTTATGCCTGGAAGATAAACACTTCGAATATTTTCAAATATTTCTATACTTATAAAATTTCAATGCAGGTAACGATATCGCATAATAACGCGTATCCGTCCTATACTTGTAAAATTTTCAATCCATGTTAAAAACTAACTTAGAAAAATTTCGTTACCGAATTAGACTTATAAATTTTCAAACACGAGCTATTAGATAACGCAAGCTTAAGCGTATCTGCATATTTATATATTTTTGTAAAAATCAAAACGGATTTACTTTTTTGGATTTATGTAATGTTATAGAATATATGCAATATTTATGCAATATTCTATAAAACATATTTATTTGAATATATATACTTTTTGTTATAAAGAACAAAAATCTTTTTATTTGCAAAGGAATCCTCACTACCTGGTATCCCGGACCTGAACAACTATAGTTATCAAATCATTATAAAAAATAATAAACAAAATTTATTTATAATCTGTTGTCAAAATTACGACACAGATTAAGTAAATGTTCACTACTTTTCTATAATAAAATTATTCACAGGACCGAGAAGAGTCGTGACCGTTTCAAAAGAAAAAAAGGTTTATATGTGACCGATGCTTAAATTTTTTCTTTAATGAAAAAAAATTAGCAATGCATGAAGAACACTGTAAACTTCTAAACGATTGTAAAGTTAAACTCCCTACAGAGGGCCGAAACTACGTGGAGTTTAGAAACTATGGTTTTAAAGAAAAAGTGCCATTTACAATGTATGCTGATTGTGAATGTCTATTAAAACCACTTGAAAGTAAAGACGACAGTGAGAGTAATACAACGCCTATGCAAAAGCATGAAATTTATAGCATTGGCTATTATCTTAAGTGTGCTTACGATGATACTCTATCTGTATACAGATCTTATAGGGGTATTGAAGCCACTCACTGGTTTGCTGAAGAACTGCAAATTATTGTAATGCGTGTCACGATTTACATAAAAATGTGATACCTATGACTCCTCTAACGTCGGACGAAATAATCAGTTTTAATACTGCTACCGACTGTCATATTTATGAAAAATCATTTTCGGACAGTAATGTAAAAGTCCAAGATCATTGTCACCTTTCAGGAAAATATCGTGGAGCTGCACATACTGGTTACAATCTCAATTATCAAGATTCTAGAATTATACCTGTAATATTTCACAACTTAAGTGGTTATGATGCTCATTTTATAATCTCAGATGTATCAAATCATTTTCCTGGACAGGTCTATTTACTTCCTATAACAAAAGAGAAGTACATTTCGTTTACGAAGAGTGTGGAGAATAGTGATATTAAATTCAAATTCATTGATTCTTTTCGTTTCATGATTTATCCTCATATTTCGAAGAATATAAGATCGTCGATAGAGAATTTTCAAGCTTAGAAAAAAAAATTAATCTACTGACGAGAAAAGGTGTACTCCCATATGAGTACATTACTTCGTGGGATAAATTGGATGAAACGACTTTACCTGATCTAGACAAATTTTTCAGTACACTCAATGATTCTGGAATAAGCATGGAAGACTATGAATATGCGCAAAATGTATGGCATTCGTTCAACATACAGATTGGGCGAATATTCTGATTTATACATGAAAACTGATATTACTCGCAGATGTTTTTGAAAATTTTCGAGAACATAGTATAAAGGCGTATGGCTTAGATCCTGCACATTATTATACTACACCAGGATTTTCTTAGGATGTTATGCTTAAACATTCAGGTATTATATTAAAACTATTGACAGATATTGACATGGTTTTATTCATAAAGCGAGGTATTCGAGGAGGTTTAAGTCAATGCTCACATCGATATGCGACTGTTAACAATAAATACATGCTGCAGGATTATAAGACTGATGAAGAAACCAGTTTTTTAATTTACTTAGATGCCAACAATCTTTACGGTTATGGAGAATCGCAGTATCTTCCATACGATGACTTTGAGTGGATAACTTATTGCGAGAGTTTCAATTTTTTCTCAGTAGCAGATAATGCTCCAATCGGTTATATTTTAGAAGTTGATTTAGAGTACCCTTATGAATTGCATGATCAGCACAATGATTTACCCTTCTGTCCAGAGCAGCTAACACCTCCTGGATCTAAGCAAAAAAAAAACTATTGGCTACACTTCAGTGTAACATCTAACGATACTACAGCTCTTATATAAAATAAACTACACCTTTAGCCTGCACTTTCGTACAATAGCTGGGTGCTTTAAATGATTATTTTTGTAATAAGGAATAGAAATGAAAAGAAATCTTCTAGAAAATAACCCGGAGTTATTCGGATTTTAGGTTCTAGAAGAGTGAGAGAAAGGGGAATAAATGACCCAATATTATCGGTTCATTTATTCTAGCGATAGTTTTAGGAACGATTAAGGAAGTTAAGACAGTTAATAAATATTTTACTTACTTTTTCTTGCCGATGACTGCTTCTGGTGTTGTTTAGACCTTGAAAGGATGATTATTTGGACAAATAAAAACCCCGAACACACGATTTAAGAAAACTGATATAATTTGAACACAACTTAATCTGTACAAACTTACGTTGCGTACTTAGCGCAAATAAAAAAAATAAAAACTATGCGTACTTAGCGCGAGAATCTTTAAAATATCGCGTACAAGCGCGATTTTCTACCGTGCTGACTTAGAGCTCGGGACCGGAGTGTTGTGCTGGACTGATGTTAGGCAGCATGAAGGGTCTAGAATCCTCCCTCCTCGATGTTGTCGGGGTCTCGTTTCGCCTAGATGCCGAAAATTAGCGAGTGAGAGAAACTATTATATTTTAGCTTTCCCTCACTTACGCCGATTTTCCGCATCTCTCCTCCTACGTTTCGTAGGTCAGGCCCTTCGGTCCGCCTACGCCCTCTCCTCTACAACCGTGTTTCACGCAAATACCGCTACCGACGCGCGCGCCAATTTGTGTCGAATTTTCCAAGCATTCTATTTATTGTAAATAAAAGTTAAATGAAATAATGTATGAAATAATCAATGTTATAATTTTCTACAAACCGATACCAAATAACTATAACTAAACTTAATAATAAGCCTTTATGAGCATTAGTCTTAAAAAAAATTATAAATAAATGAGTTTATTATTGAATTTACTAATGAAAATTATACAGTTCATCTGTCTGCAGCTTCAATATTTATATTAGCTACTTTATTATTTTTAATACTTATTAAATTCGCAATGCATCGTTATAACAACCGTAGCTTCACACCGACCGACTATTACAATAAAATATAAGATAAAATTAAAATAAACAAATAGACATTTGATCCATTCATAAATTATGCAAGAAGCGAACTATATAAATCGAAAAATATACAGTTTAGTGCCAAATAATAAATAAATAGATCGCGTTATCAGTTTGTTGTCTGTAAAAACTTTAACTATACTACAAGCTGCAAACAAGCTATGCATTTATATACATTTATGTAGAACTATCCCACCAAAACTGTTGCTAAAAGCGACGTATGCAACTCGAAAAATGCATAGTTTATACAATAGTCTGATGTAAAATAATTCTAAATAAATATTTCGAATTTTAACAAAATAAGTTTTCATACTTTGACAAACAGTGAAAAATTCCGGGATCAGTACACAGCTGCAAGCGTGCGTACTTTTCGAAACTGTCCCTGCAATAAAAGAAAAAGATCCGAGGCCGTCTTAATTGCTTTCGCTCTAGACGCTGCCGATAGCTTAAGCAAACACAGCTGCTCGTCATAAAATTGCGCTTAGTCCGACGCGCCGAAAAATTTCTACTGCTGACTAATGCGCAGAAAAACTTTATTATCGCTATTCTAATGCATCCGCCGATGCTTCTTGTCGATGCGCGCAGCTCAAGAGATTTACGATAGGGCTATCTGTCCCTCGCTTTCTCTCTTCAGGCCCGCATTTTCGAATTTGTTTTGGAAGTGCGCCACGTACGCATTTATACATTTGAAAAATAAAATTTTAAAATTTTGAAAAATTAAAAAAAAAACACACGACGTGACATCAGCATAAGAAAAATTATCTCATCGATTATAGAGCTTTGAAACAAGTAATTGCTCATGGCCTTCGTTTGAGTAAAATACATCGAGTTTTAAAATTCAAACAATCTCCATGGTTAAAGTCTTACATAGACTTGAATAGCTCAATGAGAGCACAAAATAAAAATGAATTTGAAAAAAATTTTTTCAAATTAATGAATAATGCAGTATATGGAAAGACAATGGAAAATGTGCGAAAAAGAGTGAACGTAAAGCTTCTAACAAAATGGGATGGAAGATATGGAGCCCAGGCATATATATCATACCCAAATTTTCATAGCAGTTCTATATTTAATGAAAATTTGGTTGCTATTCAGCTTAGCACGTTAAGCCCGAGAATGCCCCTCCCGGTACACCGCTCTTTCGGCAATTATAACTCATGCAATTCAACGCATAAAAAATTGAAAGATACACTATTTTGAAGCTTAAGATCTCTCCATTCCAATGGTGTGCAGAAAAATGCGATAAAAAAATTGTTAATTATTCAAAAATATTGTTTAAATGAAAAAAACACGATTTAAAAAAAATTTTTTTTTATAAAATCGAGATTCCCGAATGGTTCTCGGTTTGCAATCCACTCGGAACCTTAATAACTGGAGGCAAAAATGTCTAAGCTTTCGAAATATATAGTTTTCAGATCAATTTTTCATCTTCGTGTGTTCAAAATGGCGCGTTAATGATTATATTTTTGCCAAGACATCCATGAATTTTTTTCTTGAAAAGTATGAACTTCTCGAGAAACTCATAGAGAAGAAAAAGTTCTTAGAATGATTCATAGAATACATCTGAACTTTTTCAACAAGTTTCGAGCGATTTTTTTGATTTTGCAAATTGTCAAATTTTGAAAAATTAAAAAATTGCTCGGAATATTCTGAAAAAATTCAAGTAAATTCTTTGCTCGATTCTAAGACCTTTTTATATTTGATAATTTTCCGTTTTAGTTCATTGTTCTCAAGGAAAAAATTCAAGGATTTTACATATTCGGCAATTATTTTGACATTTGAGAATTTTTTCCTTGAGAACAATGAACTAAAACGGAAAATTATCAAGTATCAAAAGGTCTTAGAATCGAGCAAAGAATTCACCTGAATTTTTTCAGAATATTCCGAGCAATTTTTTAATTTTTCAAAATTTGACAATTTGCAAAACCAAAAAAATCGCTCGAAACTTGTTGAAAAAGTTCAGATGTATTCTATGAATCATTCTAAGAACTTTTTCTTCTTTATGAGTTTCTCGAAAAGTCCATACTTTTCAAGAAAAAAATTCATGGATGTCTTGGCAAAAATATAGTCATTAACACGCCATTTTGAACACACGAAGATGAAAAATCGATCTGGAAACTATATATTTCGAAAGCTTAGACATTTATGCCACCAGTTATTAAGGTTCCGAGTGGATTGCAAACTGAGAACCATTCGGAAAACTTGATTTTATAAAAAATAAATTTGAAAAAATCGTGTTTTTTTTTATTTAAACAATATTTTGGAATGATTAACAATGTTTTATCGCATTTTCCTGCACACCATTGGAAAGGAGAGATCTTAAGCTTCGAAATAGTGTATCTTTCAATTTTTTATACTTTGAATTGCATGAGTTATAATTGCCGAAAGAGCGGTGTACCGGGAGGGGCATTCTCGCGTTTAACGGGTTAGTAAGACTGAAGTTATAATTAATAAACCTATTTACGTGGGACTTGTAGTCTTAGATCTTTCTAAAAGACTCATGTACGATTTTCATTACAATTACATGCGAAAAATGTATAAAGATAATTGTAAACTTCTGTACACTGACACCGACATTTTTATATACGCTATAAAGTGCGATGATTTTTACGAAGACATGAAATCAAACATACATAGGTTTGATACATCAGATTATCCAGCTGACAATATATTTAACATGCCTCGTGTCAATAAAAAAATTGTGAGTCTTATGAAGGATGAGTGCAATGGCAAGATCCTTACTGAGTTTGTCGGCTTGAGAAGCAAAATATATGCCACTCGGATCAATGGTCATGATTGTGTGAAGAAAATCAAGGGAATTAAAGGTTCCGTTGTAAAAAAGAGCATTAAATTCGATGATTATGTAGATTGTCTTCGAAACACATGCATCAAACATCGAAAACAGCACGTTATACGTTCACGACTGCATAATGTGGAAACCATAAGACAGAACAAAATCGCTCTAAGTCCATACGACGATAAAAGACGCATTCAAGACGACAATATACAGATTTTAGCATGGGGTCATTATACGATCAAAGGTAAGTATAATTATTTATCAGATCAGTTTAATTATTTTTATTTCATAGTTTTTTAAAACATACATAACATTTTATTGCAGCAGCGTGAGAAGCAAAGAGGGGAAAAAACGTGTACATTTTTCGGACGATGTCATAGTTCATCCGATGTATGCATGGAAATTTGCCTATCATAAGGCTCGTTGCGGAAAGTGGGAGCAAGCTGCCCGTGATCGAGAACGTTTCAAAATGAGGATTGAGAAAACACATACAATTCTTATTCCAGTACTCTTAAGAAAATGTAAAGAAATTGGTATAAAAAATAAGTAAATAACCAAGAAATTTTTTATTAACTTTTTTATTTTACTTATATCCATAGTTACACGTCATTTTTGTTTATCCAACTATTATGAGAGTTATCAAAACCAAGCCATTTAACATATAACTTATTTCCACGTTTCTTTAAAACTTTTTCAACTAGATAAATATCAAGATATCTAGTCTTGAGAAGTTCTTCTTCATAAAATCCACCTGCTATTGGTTTATCTTGATAATCCTTCAAATGGTAAGTCCGTGGAACAGTATTTGCTACTTTATATACAGTAAAGATTTCAGTTGACCAGGTAGGTGTATATCCTTTTTCAAACAGTTGCTTTCTTTTACTAACTCGAACTTTATCATTTAGCTTCCTTATGTTGACGTAATTTTTTTGAGCAGCTAATCGAGTAAGAATTTCTTTAACATGTATGGATTTTACATCTATAGGTTTCATACCAATTGTCCGATGCTTAGATTTATTGTACTGCAAGGTTATATCTTGCAGTATATCTATCCACTTATAATTACCTCGTAAACTAAAACGCTTCCACATTTTACTTTTAAGAGTACGATTAAAGCGTTCACATATCGAAGCTTTCATATTGCTATAAGTCGAATACAAGTTTATTTTAAAATTTTTCATTAATTGTTGAAATTTCTTGTTGTAAAATTCTTTACCACGATCTGTCTGCAAATTTCGTGGTACTCTATTTTTTACTAGAATCGACTTCATAACTTCAGTTACATATTTTCCACTTTTTTGCTTTATTGGCACAGTCCATGCAAATTTGGAAAAAATATCTATGACAGTGAGCATATACTTGAAACCTTTATTTTCATTTGCGTACGGTATCATTTCAACGAGATCTGCTTGCCATGTTTCATCGATATCTCTTATTTTAAATGACTGACGAGGATAGTTACGTCTTGCAGACTTATGGATTTCTTCCACTAACGATTCTTTCATTTTTATTTACATAAAATGTGCATGAGTAGTAGTAGTGGTAGTAGTAGATGAGTTTTCATTGATAAAAAATTCAATCACTTTTATTTTATCATATAACTCGATGACTGATTTTTTTATTTCAGATATATCATTTCCAATTGTATCCAACTTTTTATCATTTAAAATTTTATTAAAATCATGAATAATTTTTTCAGATTCCAGTTTAACATTTTCTTTCATGACTTTTAACGTTATCACACCGTTTGCTTCCGTAGCATCAGCTACGTTACACAATTTATGATTTTCCAAATCAAATTGTCCGTCTGCAGTAAGCTTGAAACCCTGACCTGGTGGACCCCGAACTGTGTCAGTACGGATCATTTGTCGTCGTCCGAATACATCGATACTCATTTTGATACTGAGTGATAGCTCTACTCTACACATTAATACATATATTCAGCTTCACGGAGTTCTTCGATAATGGATTGTATTTCATTTATATGACTCTGATTTCCAGCTGCTGTTTCAGCAGTAAGCAATCTTAAACGATCAACAAGCTCATTTGGATCATCCCAATAAATGTAGTCCATATATACGTTTTTACGAACAACTTTATACGATAAGCATTTACCTCTTTTAAGCTTGACTTCCTTGATAGACTTGCCAATGTAATTAGTATACTTTTTACTGTCTTGCGCACGGATAGCTTCATGTGGAAGATAATATTTTCTATGTGCGTTGGTATCATTTAAAATTTCATCATAATCTTTCATATCCTCGTAATTAAACTTTGATCTGGATTTTTTATGAATAACAATTGGATACGACCAGGCCTCTTTTTATACTTTTTCTGAACACTCGAAATGAAATTATCATCAAAATCTATAAAACTATCACCGACTTTGAGTTTATCGTTACGCGTTCTTCGTACACCATATACTGTATCTAAAGTTTGCATTTGACCATTTAACAATAAGTCTATGTACTCGTCTTCTATATCATTTTTTTTTTCATTCTAATAGTCTCTTCAAAATCTTCTTCTTCACTCACTTAAAGCAGACTTAAACTTAGAATCATCTTCAGTTTCAAGTTCAATATCATCTTCACTATCTTCAACAATATCATCTTTTTCCTCCACTTTTTCTATTTTTATTTTTTTCTTCCTCCCAGTTTCTACTTTAGGTTCACTTTTCACTTACATGTGATTTGTTGTCTCAGTCACATGTATCAACTTTTCCAGTGGATCAACAATAGGCTTAACAGAATCATTTACTGCTTTCTCAAAATCTATTTTCTGACTTTTCAATAAAATATGTTTCCGTTTTATAGCATTACGAGCCTTCTCTACTTCTCGCAGCACAGCAATCTATTGATTAAAATCGGCCATCTTGTCACTTTCAAGTCTCACAGTCGAATACTAAACTTATTCCGTGCGTTGTATATTTATTATAAATTTATCGAAACCTTTTCTGTAACGGCCATCATTAATTTTTGAATCTTTGTCAATTACAAGAAAGCCGTGATTACTATTCCAACATGATGAACACAAATCTTTAAATCTTTGATATGACATGTCTGTATTCACATGATCATTATATATATATATATGTTTTAAATTCATATCATCTTGTCGAAAAAGTATTATTAAATTAACGTTATCACGAACTAAATGTTTTGGTACTTGTGCATACTATTGACATAAGTAGAAACAGTCAACATTTTTATGTCTGCCCATGCAGTAGAACGCTTTGACATTATCTTGTTTTTCCCATGCAATATCATCAAAGACAAATATAGAATTAGCTCGAGCTTCATCAGGTGATACAACAAGGTCGTGCTCGCCAAAAGGTAAGTATTGTATACCTTCGTTTATAACGTTTAGGATTTGATTCAGTGAGTGTATCAAAATTGATCACCGGTAATTTTAGTGATTGTTCTTGCAGATCCATCTTGTTTTAAAGATCAATTCCAACTGACTGGATATAAGTATAAAAGCATACATTTATAGTTTTTACGTCAGTTTATAGAAAACTTCCCGAGAGTGATGATCACCCATAACGGATCGGGTCTTGTAAATAAGTTAATAAATAAGCTACCTATAGAATTACATTTGCCTGGTTGTCAGTACCAACGAATATAGACCTAGTATAGAAGAACCATCACGGGTTATAAAGGGAGGACAGAATCTTGGGTAACAGGCGGTTAGTTCTGTTACCCATCCGTTTGGCGCCGCCACATATTATTTTCCCGCGACTTATATATATATATATATATATATATATATAAACTGCTTTCATTTCAGTTAGACCAAACTGAATTACAGAATTTTGCGGAAACTTTATTTCATGTTTAGATTAATCCCAGGTAAAAGTTGAATGAAATGTTTGTTAAAACATTTCTAAAAAAAGAATTATTTTCTGAATTTCGTTTTTGCATGGCGTTGGTGCTTTTGAAAATTGTTTCACCGAGTGATTGATTTTTATTTTACACTGGATTAATTACGGTTTTCTATTTTTTTTATAAAATATTAAATATTATTACGTAACACTGATTTCGTTTTTCTTTTGAGGCAATGCATGTTGGTATTTACTGTCATTTTTTAAAATAAATTACACCTTTTTTGCACATCACTGTTTCCAGTTATATTTAAATGCAAATTTTATAGTACAATTTATTTAATTATATATTATTATTATAAACAAATCATTTTTTGCTATAGCTTAATTAAATATAAATTTAAAATAAAAATAAATTTTGTACCCCCTCCAATGAATATGTACCTTTTTCACATTTAAAAATATACAATGATTTAGTGGTCGAGCGGTTAAAGGAGATGTTGTATATTTTGCTACATTTCAAGATTGTGAGTTCGAATCCACCCAATTTTTTTTTTTTTTTTTTTATATAATTAATAATTGCAAGATATTTTAATTATTATTGTTGTATTTTTTAGTGAAAAAGGTGCATTTATTAATTGGTATAGTGTTATTAATAGTAGCAATATCTTTATTTCTTGTATAGATTTTACATCTGTTTACATTTCTTAGATAATTACATTTCTTATAGTCTTATAAATATTTTAAGTGCGTGATGTGTGATTATTTATTTATAGTTTGGGATTGTTTCTTGAAGATTGGTTTTTTGACTACGTATTCTATCATTTTTTGGTTATTTATTTGCAAATGATTTACTGCACAAACGTAAAATGATACGTCCACTACGAATGTATTTTTTTGTTAATCAATATAAAAAAGTCACGTACTTTTTTAGAGCAAATACGAGAAATAAATAAAAAATAGAGAAAAAAAAAGACCATGAGATTCGAACCCCAGCATAAGAATTGCTAGCGCAACGCCTTAACCATACGGCTACCGACGACGCTACTGTTGTAAGATCGAAAGTCGCACATGATCATCGCCCCCCTTTGGGGTTTAAGTTTAAGCTTAAGTTTAAGTTTAAGCTTAAGTTTAAGTTTAAGCTTAAGTTTAAGCTTAAGTTTATTTTATTATAATTTCAACTTTAGTTTAAGCTTTAATTTAAGTTTTAGTTTGACACTTATTACGTATATATGCTAATCTTCAAAACGTCTATTGACATTATTCTACGATATCATTTTAAATTTAATTCATTATGCAAAATATTTATACGAGCTTTTTTCTTATATATTTTTATTGTATTTACTAATTGCAATTAATGTAACTACAGATATTTACTATTTTCTGATGCGAAGTTCATGAAATTATGCAATCATACATTTACTAGATATTTACGTTTAAACAACAATTAAATAAAAATCGGGTTGAGGTTTATTACCAGCTTTATTTTATGTAAAAATCTTTTAGATATTAAGCTAGTTACAAGCTCGGCCAAGTTTATCGCGCCATTAGTGCGAGAGAGATAGCATGATAGAAATTAGCAATAGGTGCCATCTCGCGGAGATGATGAAACTACAGATCTCGGATCCATCGCCCCCATTAGCATGGTGCTTCTATACAGGTCTATATTCGTTGTCAGTACTGTGGTCCAGGCACGAAACTGTCTAAGAGGCTAGCACGTGGAGATCTTGGAATAAATCCTCTAGACGGTGCATGTAAAGAACATGATATAGCTTACTCAGGGAATCCTAACAATATTCAGGCAAGAAACGTTGCTGATAGAGTTTTAGCGGAAAAAGCGTGGCAACGAGTGACCTCTAGTGACGCTAATTTACATGAAAAAGCAGTTGCTTTTGCTGTTTCAAACATCATGAAAGTAAAATCAAAGTTAGGTATGGGACTCAGTGGAAAGAGAAGGAAGATGCAAAAGAAAAGAAAATAGTTAGCATTGAAAAATGTGATCAAGTCTACGGCGAAATCATTAATTCCTAGCAATGATTCACATAGTTCAATCAAATCAGCTTTAATGGTAGCTCGTGAACATATAAAAAATGTAGGTGGAAAAACAAATATCAAGATTCCACGTGTACTACCTGTGCATAAGGTAGGTGGTTTTCTTCCAGCTCTAATTCCTATTTTTGCTGGTTTGAGTGCTGTAGGTTCACTTGCTGGAGGAGCTGCAGGTATCACTCAAGCTATTAATAGGGCAAATGCTGCTAAGCAGCAAATTGAAGAACAAAAACGACAATAAAAAAATAGAAATGTTAGCACTCGGAAAGGGACTATACTTAAAACCTCATAAAAAAGGTTATGGCATTTGTTTGAAACAACGTAAGCAGAAACGTATGCAACAAAAACATTCACAAAGAAAAAAAAACGTTGTTGACATAATACATTTACCAAATCGTCCATTGAATGACTATGATTTACTGAAATTCGCGCGCTTATTGAAAATTTCAAAATTTCGAGGAGTCTACATGAGAAATGATTTACCTGCAAATAAAAGTCATTATCGAGAAACTGCAATTATAAATTTAGATGATATAGGAGGGGCTGGTAAGCATTGGGTAGCTTATCGTAAAAATGGTAATAATGTTTTCTACTTCCACAGTTTTGGTGACTTGCAACCACCTGAACATCTTATGAAATACTTGAAAATTGATAAAGTTAAATATAATTATAAAAGATATCAAGAATTTGATACTTTTGTTTGTGTTTACATCTGCCTAAAGTTTTTATGCAATCAACTCAGTGACTCAAACAATTTTCGTCTATATAAGAAGTGATTAGATCGATAAACTATCAGTTGCGACGTTGCAAACGTCGCAGCCGCGTCGAGACGAGGAATCTCGTTCGATGCGGCCAAGCCCTGAGTGCGCGGAAGAAACAAGCGAGTCGACGTGTTGTTGTCGGCGCCGGCCTGTCCTCAAGTTCGGGGAACGGGCTAGCTAACCGTCATCGTCGGCGCGAAAGTGAGCATCGTTGGCGCGAGAGCGAGCCTCGTCGGCGCGCGCGCTGAAAGGTCCTCCGCATGTCGCGAGCCAATCAGCGGGCGCCAATGCGCTGCTTGCTATCCGCGCGGACTGGCAGCCAATGGGGAGCCAGCAAGAAGCGCGGGTCTGACGAGCACGAGACGAGAGCGAGCGCGAGAACGAGCGGAAAAATCCGGGAGTTCTCTCACGACTGTCGACGGAGCACGTCGACGTTTGTGAGAGTTGAGTGCGTTCTCCTCTGCTTGTCGACCCGAGGTCGACGAATAGAGGAGATTGGGAGAGTCTCCCAAGAGTGTTTGAGAGTGCGCGTGTGTTTTAGGTGCAGCGCGTTGGCACTAGGAAGTGCCAACGCCCGGACGATCCAGCGGCCATCCTGACGAGAGGGAGGAGGCCGGCCAGTCCGCCACCATCATCCGGAAGACCAGAGCAGCCAGCAACATTGGCGTGGGAGAGCCGAAGCCGCCAGCTGCTATCAGGTCCGGGAGGAGTCTCGGAGACGACGACGGGAGCACCGACGGACGTCTACCAGAAGCCGAGAGAAGAGAGCGAGTAAGCGAGAGAGAGAGAGAGAGAGAGAGGAGAGTGAGTGAGACGGGAGAGTGGTGTGCGGTGCGGGCGCACACCTCGACGTCATCCACGCGAGGCGTCGAGCCAGCGTGCGCGAGAGTGAGAGAGAGAGAGAGAGAGAGAGAGAGAGAGCCAACCGTCAACGGACTGGACCTGGGCCTGAGGCCTGCCGTCTGCTGCACGAGTGCGGCTCGTGCGGGAGTGCGCCAACAGAAGCCCTGCGTGGCTACATTGTGCGCGGGAGGCATCATTGCCATCGCGTTGTAGGGAAGGGCTGGGCGAAATATAAGAGCAATAAAGTGATAACCATTGTGTGATTCTTTTCCCCTCTCCCTAGCGTTCTCCCAAACGTGACAATCGCGTCAAATCCCACGAAACAAGAAAAATCCTAGCGCATGCGAGGCGTTAGGTGTTGCGCACCTGTGTTGGGAGGCACAGCGTCGCACAGTATCTTACTTACATTCAACTTTGAGCCTGTCAGGCACTTCGTCTGTTCTGGAAACTCAATACTTTCCACCAATTGAACTCGATTCAGATAAAATGTACGTTCTCGGATTGGTTGAATAACTAAGGCCATGGCAGATGGCCACTCGGCCGCGTCCTGGCAACCTTCCCCGGATCCGATCAGCGAGTTCGAGTCGTCCAGCTGAAGACTGCTGATGGCACCTGCACTAGACCCATCGCCAAGCTCGTGCGCCTTCCAGTGCCGACCGCTCCTGCCCCAGACAACCCAACCTAACACGGCGGGCGGCGACCATCGCGCTAGTGTGAATTTGCGTGCACCATGCAAAGACTCTTTGTGTTACTTTCTTTCGTTGACTTCTATTATTTTTGTCATCCTTTCTCTTTTTCGTTCCGGGAACGAGGCGGGCGGCAATGTTAGTATTTCGTTTGAATTTTTCGCGCGCACGCCTCCCTCCCTTCGCGCCGGCGGCGGAGCGGCGCGGGCTGACTCCTCGTCCGGCAGCCACAGAGACTGGACGCTCCCCAGCTCGCAGCCCAAATTGGTTCTCTTTTCAAGAGCGCTTCTGCTACTTCAGGGTGACCACGTACAAAACTGTGTTCCGTGAGTAGAGTGTAGTGCAGAAAGTTCATAAATGCCGAAATAAAAGCGAATAACGCCAGAAGAACCGAGTTCTCTCTTCGTCCCTCACATCTGTCCCATTCTCACTCCTTCATTTTAAAAACAGACCGCAAAAATCATATTTTTTTCAAAATTTTTCTAATTCATACTAAAATTTGTATACTTAGGTTTTTGAGGTCGCTGATGAAGAATCTCGAATCAGATTTGGAAAATTCAAAATGGCGGATCCAACATGGCGGACATTTTTTTCAAAAGTCAACCGATTTGGGCCAAATTTGACTTACCGGGGTTTTCGGGGTCGCTGATAACGAATCTGAAATCATATTTGAAAAAATAAGCACGGTGAATTCAAAATGGCCGACAATTTTTTCAAACATCAACCAAATTTGATTCAATTCTGAATATTTGTTTTCGAAATAATGGTGGAAGAAATTATTCATTTTTTTCAGTGTGGTAAACGTCGAAACAACTTGCACATATATACTCCTCACATTCGTTATAATAAATATTCGTACGTTTTTTGCAATGGTCGTAAGCTTTACAAATTCTTTGTGACGATTTTGTGGATTTCTGGTGGATATTATGGACTTGTCTAAAACAAGAATCACAAAAATGTTTCTTGCACTCGAAGCATTAAAATATCGTTTTTATTGTACACTTTATACAAACTCTTCTACGATCACGTATTGCAAGTTTCAAATGGTTCGATAACTTCTCTGAAGATGACTCTAAATAAGAATTCGCAACACTTTCTGCGAAATCTTTACTGGTCATTTTCTTCTCATTCACCATATTGTACAAAATCAAAGCATTCGTCAATGACGATTGAATCAACCTACACAAAACAACCCATGTCCATTTCTTTCAACCAATATTCGTTCTCATGTCACTGCAGTATTGGTCATGAAGGTCAACCCCACCCATAAACTTATTATACGTCTTGAACGCTCCAGGAAATTGAATTGGTACTCTACCTTTAGCTGTTTTATCAAATCTTTCCATTGAAATTGTAGGAGTAACGCCAAGAGACGTAGATAATATAGACACCGGTTTAGAGTCCATTACAGTAATATATATATACCACTATTTTCCTCATGACTTACTACATAGAAACCTCTCCCGGCTTTATTTTGATCTATTTTATGTTTCTTTATCAATTTAACTTTTCACGATTTATCGTTTTCTTTTTCGACTTTTTATTTGCATTGTCCAAAACTTTAGGAAACATATCATTTGTGAAGACACGATCATCTCTAACCGTTCCCGTTGCACGAAGATTTTGTTTTTTCAAATGCACTAACAAATCAGGAGATGTAAAAAATCTATCGAAATATAAATGATATTTTGATACATCTCTCTTGGAAACCGTAATTAGAAAAGTGTAAAGCATTTTCATAACTGCCCTTGATCCTAAACTACATTTAGAAAATTTTGTATCATTGATACCATCATTCTTTCCACAATAAATATCTAATTCTAAAACAAATCCATTTGAAGTGCAGAGGGCCCACAGTTTTATTCCAAAACGTATTGGTTTGTCTTTGATGAATTGTTCTAGGACTGTCCGACCAAAAAATTTAATCATCATTTCATCGATTGACAATGATGAGCAAAAGAATCCAAATTGTTTTATATTTTTTCTGAAAATATTCAACAGTACACGTACTTTCCAAACTTTGTCACTATCAACCTTATCCGAATCTTTTGAAGTTTTCAAATGAGTCTTGATATTTTCAAAAATATTCCTACTCATCGTATTTGAGACAATATCACAGTGCAACATTTCATCTGTTGCCCAATAATCTCTATAACTCTTACGGATATTGAAAATAGAAAATATAATTATACCTAAAAATTGATTGAAAGTATGAGAATCCATATCAAAATGATTTTCTTTAGTAGAATCAATGATTTGATTTTTCATTTCATCACAAAAAAACATTTCAAATAATTCTCGAGGACTTTTGTTCAATACTTTCTGTTTTATTGCGTTGAAATTAAATATTTCTAATTCAAGTTGAGAATTGTATGTTTTTTCATTATCTAACCATTTGTAAGAGTATGACTCTTCTAACTTTTTATCATTCGGGGAGAAATTTCGATAAACTTCTTCATAAGAAGAGATACTTGCATCAGAGAGAGTATGATGTGGATCATTTTCGTCATCACTGTTCAAACCCTCTACGACACTGTTTTCATCGTTTGGTACAAATAAAACTTCTTCATCGGTATATTCATCTTCACTGTCATAATCATAAACGTTGTCATCTTCAATGCTTCCATCGAAAGTATCGTTCTCTGTAGACTTACGCTTCGACATACTTGCGGAAGTTTTATAAAACTTATTTACGACGAACTGATGAACCTGATAACCTTGAAATAATTACAACAAGAATCAACGACTACCTGTAAGAAACTGCTAACCTGCTATTCTGAACAGGAAAGTTACAGATAGATAGCCCAATAAGTTGGATAATCTCAAACAATCTTGGGAAAGACTGTTAGAGAAATACACACTTCGCCGGAATGGAAAACTCGCCAACTATCCTGAGAAGGACTGTTGGGAGGGGGGGGGGGGGTTATTATTGTAATGAATGTGAGGAATGAATTTGTTCAATTTGTTTCGACGTTTACCACACTAAAAGAAAAGAATAATTTCTTCCACCAAAAGCCATAATTTCAAAAGCAAATATTCAGAATTGAATCACACTTAGTTGACGTTTAAAAAATTGTCGGCAATTTTAAATTCACCATGCTTATTTTTCCAAATGTGATTTCAGTTTCGTTATCAGCGACCCCGAAAACCGCTGGAAGTCAAATTTGGCCCAAATCGGTTGACTTTTGAAAAAAATGTCCGCCATGTTGGATCAACCATTTTGAATTTTCCAAATCTGATTCCAGATTCGTCATCAGCGACCTCAAAAACCCAAGTATACAAATTTTAGTATGAATTAGAAAAATTTTGAAAAAAATATGATTTTTGCGGTCATTTCATGATGTCACAAGCGCCATCTTGGAAAATCTTGGAGGAAAATTCGCAAAAATCAAATGTTTCAACAATAATATCATTTGCATTATGAATCTGTATCACGAATTTCGTGAAACCGTTCAAATTGTAATAAGCATGTTAAAATGTTGAAAAATTTATTTCTGAATTTTCACCATATTCAAACTGCCATTTTGAAATTTTCCGATGAAAAAATGAAATTTTACATAAGAAAAGTGTTTTTGGTTATCATTACTTTCTTTTTTTGACAATTTTCTAGGCGAAAAACCAATCGACTATAAAATGTCCGCTTGGGAAGAAATGGGTTAAGAGGTGATTCAATTTCTGAAGACAGTAGCAATGATATCGCATCAACCAGTTCAATCAATATTTCAACAGTAAAGAATTGTATGCAATTAAAAACGTATGGAGATTTACGAGCTGATTATCAAAAATATTGTCTTGCAGGTAAGAATAAAAAGTACAGTAAAGATTGTCATAGTACAATCAATCTTCCTCTTTTTTCTGAAGAGGATGATGTTTATGTTTTACAAAAATGTGTTATACCTGAGCTTCATGAATTACAGGGCTTTGTTAATCATTTATTTTGGAAAGGAATAGTTCCTCTTGTAGGAAAAGAAAAAGCTTTATTGTGGCCTAAAAAGCTAAATCTTATTTCGAAAAACTACCATGGAGATGCTTTTGAAGGAAATGTGTGTAGAACATTATTGAGAGAAGCTGACAAATTAACAGATCCTGATATATATGAAAAGGTAGGTGTTTTCAAAATTATACCCTATGTTTCTGCTTACAAAGCAATGAATAATTGCTGTTTTACCTCAGGAAAAGTTGGACTCTCACTGGATGATTATATCAATGAATTGGACAAAGCTTTGAAGAGCATTGATAACTTTCCGAAACATTAAAACTTCACATAATTCTTACTCACATAAAAGAAAGCTTAAGTTTCATAGAAAACAATAATGGATTAGGATATTGGTCAGAGCAAAGTGGAGAATCTATTCATCGTGATTTTTTGAAATTCTGGTCACGTTATAAAGTAACAAATATACAGTGTAAGTCGTATGGATCACAGCTATTAAAAGCAGTAATAGAATTTTCTTCACTTCACTTGTAATTCTCAATATTATTTAAAATTAATTTTATCCTAACAATAAAGATATAAGTTATCAACAAAAACATACACAAAAATAAAAAAAAAAGTTAAAAAGAAAAAAGACAAAAAAAGGAAAAAAAAAGAAAAAAAAGAAATGGGACCATTCAACTACTACGTCCTCGTCGTTGGTCCTGGGCTTGGCTAAAAGTGGTTTTATAAATACAGTTTTCAAATGAAAAATGAAAAAGCAATCTTATTTATAAGATATTTTAAAACCCTCGTAAACTTGAGAACGAGCTGTACTTAATTAAATAGACTATGCAAGTTTTGAACTACAGGATGTTATGTAAAAATCTAAAAATCAGCATAACTCGCGAACAGGAGCAGCTAAGATTTTAAATTCAACTGATATTTAATGTCCAAACGATATAGAAACTTTCTGCGTTAGCAGATTTTGGATCCATTTTAGTCAAACTTTTTGGGTTTTTAAGCACACCGTGTGTAGCCATTCTCAAAGTGTATGCCCTACGAGTAGAGTGTAATATCACATCTGGAGGATATATTAATCAAAGTCAAGTTTATACCATTCATTATTTAATTACAAAATTTTTCCCCACCACTTTTTTTCTATATAAAGCTATACAAATAACCATAAGATCTTAGTATGGTTACAACTTTCTCTAAAATGAGTCGAAATAAAGTATCATATACACCCCTGGTTGAAGATAAGAATGCTAGAAGAGTACAAGATGGCAAACAATGTAATACATATCGAGGCGAGCCTTGCTCTAAGCCTCCTGATAAAAGCAAAGAATGGAAAAATTATTTCAACAAGTATTCCAGCAACACGAATTCTATGCCAGAACAGCAAGATTACAAGAGGTTCTTAGATAATATAATACATATTGTTAAGAATAATTTTTGTATTGAGTTATAATTTTTTAATAAACAAAACGTAATCTTATATTTTGTATACATTTATTTATTATTCCTTTCCGTTATCTCTTCCGAATTCTTATAAGTTGGATAAGTCTTAATTCTACATTGATATAGAAGAAGAAAGAAAAAATTCATGTATTTATTTAAACTCTTTCTATACATATAATTTAACAATTAATGAATGATCCATAAAGTAATAAATTATGATACTAGGATCAAATCGGTGAGAAATTCGAATGCAGGCTGCCACGCCGGTAAAAACATATACACACATAAGAACAAATTTTTAAATTCCTTACATGCATCAAATTTAAATTCCGGCTGCCCGCGTCGGACATCGGTATGAAAGATTTACCCGTTATCGACTGTCGGTATTCGGTGCCGCTCTGGCGCCGTAGCCGCGCAGCCCCTACTACTAAGGAGAAACGCGCAAATGCGCATTTAGTCAAATCTAGCGCCGATTCAAGTCCACTCAATTTAGCTCTGAAATCGATGGCTGCATTTTGGATATTATGTAAATTGAGGTCAATAAAGCCGATTCTGAAAGTTTCATCTTCCTAGAAAAAGGGGCGGTATGCGAAAACGGCATTGTAAATTTTTATTTGCTTATATCTCGAGAACGGCTTACCATACAGTAAAATGGCTATGACCATTGAAAACGATTTTTCACTGAATTCCGATGAGCGCAAAATTCCGAGATAAAACATAAAAAAAGATACGTGAACGACCAGCAAACGTGAAGGGGGTCCTACCCGTAGACAACATTGACACAACGCTGTCCGCGCATAGGCCGCCCTCCATGCATATTTTCTCGCCGCTCGCGTTAATTTCTTTTTTATTTTTTTATTTGGATTTTTTATTCATCGGAATTTCTTACAATTTCTTATGCATTGTTACATTTTATTTGCGACGTGTCGTTAGAATAATGACACGCAATTACAACTCATAATTTCGAGCCGTTGGTTCTCGGATGTATTTGTGATAAATGCAACGGGCAATCAACAACGGTGGATTGTATTTTCCGTTATCCGGTGGGCCTGGGGTTCCTAACCCCACCCGTCAGCGCCGGAGCCAGAGGTGGCTCCCCGGTACTGACGGAAAGAGCATCACTCGCGGATATAGCGCCAATGCGACCCAGCGGGAACCCTGGGTCGCTGTTATATCGGTAGAACTATCGTGCCTGTTGCTGGTGACGGCACCAGGAGGCTTCGCATCATCCTCGGTAATACGAGAAGATTCGCGCGCGATAGCCACGAGGCGGCAACTGACCGTTGCGCAACCTTCGTGCGCGATAGCAACTCAAATTTTGGGACGTTCTGCACACGAACTGTCTCGGAATAGTGTAATTTGCGCGCGAAGCCTATACGAAAAATTTTCATTGCGTGCGAAAGAGTTTTCCAAATCGTCGCGCACGAAAAGAGGGGTAAATTTGGGGCAAGGGTGGGGGTCTTTGCGTGCGCGAAAGGGGTTTCGCGTACGCGAATGGCGTTTAATGGGGTATACATTATCGAATAAAATAGGAATTATATTATTATACAAAGTGATTTCATATAAGAACCGAACTATTATTTGTTAAAAGTCTAAAATAAAAATGATATAAATTGTTTTTTAGTTTGTAAGTTTTCAGTGTATAAGTACGCGTTTTTTATATGTATTTTATATTTTCTATGTATATCCCAGTCCTGCGTCCAAATAACACTGTTTACCTCTGCGGGTTTTCGGCTATTAGTTATAATACTAATACTCTGTAAATATTACTGGTTAAGTGAATAAATAAATAAATAAATATAGATAAATGTAAATCCATAGCACAGCAAAATAAAATAAAATTTAACAAACTTTAAAAAATCCGTATGGAAGTTTTCAACAGTATTATAACGCAAATCACCGTACCATTATGATACATTTTGGTACATTAATGTAGTATTGTGTACGTTGACGTATGTACATTCGCGTACGTTTCGGGTAGAATTCGAACATTTAATACAGCATTATACGTGTGATGTTCCACGTTTATACACATTAGCATTTACGAAAAAAAAAAAAAAAAAA
>QLSS01000295.1:66209-98803 GCA_024372645.1 Trichomalopsis sarcophagae | reverse complement strand
TATATATATATATATATATATATATATATATAAATATATCGCCTGTACGGCTGCATTGGTGTACTCATACAGACGACGTATACCAAACACAATTACGACATTGCGAAACCGATCTCCGAACATCGGAGCGAGTGCTTTGACCTACGAGTCAGCATTTCTTATACGCGCGTATTAATGACTTACTTTTGTACATCGTCGTTGCACGTCAGGTGTTGATTGGTCGATCGTTGTCGTGTTTCACGTAATTTCACAACTCCTTGAATCGTCACCGAGGCTTTAAAAAGCCAGGAAACGATCCACGGAGTGCCTTTTGTAAAAGTAACTTGTCGTCGTGTAGCTGTACCCGGTTAGCGAATACGAGTGCTATACCTCTGTACGCATCGCCTATTGAATGCCTAGAAAACACTCAAACTCTGTGTACAAGTTATAATAGAACTAGTTTTCTGGTTCGAGAGTCTGCATCGTGAAACAGGTGAAGGCCCCGTCGATAGCAGACCGACGTTAGTGGAAAACCATAAAGCAAATCAGATTAACAGTACAGTAATTAGCCACGAGTAATCGTGTAGAGTAAGATCAATTAGCATCTGTTGTGCCATGAAGGACTATCCAGTTCCAGGTTACAAATTAGAACGAATATACTGTAAGTTAAGTTTAATTGTTCCAACGTCAAAGTAACTATAAGATATCAACGTCAAAGTAACTATAAGATACCAACGCACTAAGCAATAACATCTTGTAAGAAACTGTATTATCGGTTGAGTTATGGGTGGTCCCCAATAAAACAAAGATAACAATTTAATCAGTTTCTACAATTATTATTCTATTACTTAAGAGTAATCCATAAAACAACCTAAATCCTAAAGAAGTAAATAGAAGGATAATCAAGTTCCTACAACATCAATAGTCACAAAGGTAAAAACTTCAGGACAAGCACAACGTCCGCGCGTAAGTATAAAAGCGGACTCAGCATCGTCTACTAAAAGCGGACAGACTACAGTCCACACACGAGAGTGTCCGCGCATGTCCCATCAACGCGACAGTCACGCGTCACTTGTGCATTTAGATATATATTATATATCTATATATCCAGTCCATCCATTCAATTCAAGTATCTCTAGTAACAATAAAGCTCTCGCGCTTATGCTAGTTCTCGCGAATAAATAATTATTTGTAAAACTCGCACAGCCCGTATCCCTATCAAATACGGTGTTTACATACGTAATCGCACCACGAACGTACGCCAACGTACGTGACCATACGAAAAATTGCTAGAATATAATTATTTATACGAAAATGTACAGCTTTATACATTTCAGAGATAAAACAATTTTTATACGTAACATTATACGCTTCTAAAAGATACTCGCTGATGCATAAGCGTACATAAGCGTACGCCAACGTAATCTATAAACAATTTGCTGCGCAATACGATTATTACAATTTTTTTGTTTTTTTTGTTTTTTTTTTTTTGTACTCTAAATGTAGAATTTAGCACGATATTGTACAACGACATATATCCACGAACATTCGCTTACGTTTGCGTACATTCTTGTACGTTTCTAGACAATTGTGTAAAAAATGTGCGAATTCCACTCAAAACGTACGCGAACGTACGCGAATGTACAGCATTGTACATCAGTTACGTACTAAAATGTATTGCAGATGTACGGTTTTAATTTCCATTCGGGAAATACAAAAAGGTTAAAAATTGAACATATTACAGTTTATTATAAAATCTATAATGTGCATTTAATACACCTGTTACGTCCTGTGACATATTGCAGTTGAGCAAAGTAGTAGGGGCTGGACTGATACTGCACCAGACTGATCCCGCGCCACCAAATACCAACATATGGTAACTCGTATTAGTAGATTCCTGTTTTACCGGTCGAGTCAGTTCTGACCGAAGGTAGATTTACGGACCGCCAGGTGTCGCCCCCCCCCCGCCCGATGCCCCCTGTGCTGACACGGACCCAGCCCCCCTGCGATCGGGCGAGGCCCGTCCGAGTCAGCATCCTGCTCCGACGTACTGATCCCGTCCCCATCCCCTCGCCCCATTAGTAGTTGCAGATTTCTGTTTTTACCGTCCGAGACGCACCCCCAACCTGTTTTATCAAACGTGATTGATTGAAATTTCAACATGACTGATTGGTTCAGGACCCAGCATCTGAACGCTGGCTAAGTGAGTAACGAGCATCTAACCATCCTGAGTGCTTAGCAACTTTCTAATAATATTTATTGACATACACAAAGATTTCGCACACTTATTGATGCTACTGACGGTTGCGTAGAATTGAAGGATTTGGTGATAGTTCAAATATAAATCCCCATACTGATAAATTTCTAAAACCCCTTACTTGAGAATCACTTGAGATCTCAAGTGATTCTCAAGTGACAAGCATGCCAAAATCTTAAGTAATTCTCAAGTGACTCTCAAGTGATTCTCAAGTGATTCTCAAGTGATTCTCAAGTTGAATTTTGAGTAAAAAAGTGTTTAACGAATTCTCATAATCTCGAATCCTACATTTCAAAACACTACCTGGTAACTGTGACAGTTTTACACCCTTATTAGCTGCTTTTCTTTTTGTGTGCGATCTCTCCATAATATACGTATAAATTTCCATTTTTTATGTCAACTTTCAGGATCTCTGTAGACTTTTTCGAAAGGGATTTAAGAAGAAAGGGCTTAAGAACGGGTGTACCTTGTCTAAAAAGGAACTGCATGCGCAAAAATTAGGTTAAGTAAACAAATATTTATTTTTATTTGAGTATTTTAAAAAATATAAATCAAACAACAAATTTTTTCGAGTTTACAAAACTTAGTTTCACATAACATGTAACACAAAGAAATTTTTTTTATGATTTCATGAAACTTAATCTTACGTTAAATGTTAGACAAACAAAATAATTTTTTTTTTTCGAGATTTTATACAATTTAGTTTCAAGCAAAACGTAATCTCAACATTATAGTTTTCGGGTATTAATTTGGCTCAGTTTGATTTTTCCGCTCATCTCTGGAATAGAAGCTTAAGCTTTCGGTGGCATTCTTTATGCGGATATCTTTAGTTTCTTGAGGTAGTTCTTTATATCTATTAGACGTATCCAAGAAGTCGCTGTACAAACCTAAGTTATTACAATAAGTATTAACTTTTGTAAATATGGAAAAATAAATGTATATGAATTTATATATATATGTGTATGTGTGTGTGTGTGTGGGTCTCTTACTTAGATATAGATATAGTTTTCTAGGTCAGTATAATTGTATAGGCTTCGTTCCAACATTTTTTTTTCTTCAATTTAGATAAATCTAAGCTTCTTAAAGCTATCCTTTTTTTAGTCCATAAAACGGTTCCTAAATCTCTTAAAAATGCACTCTTTCGTTGACATTGAATTATATGAATACTTTCCTATACTTTTTGTATAACTTTGGTTTGTATTGTTGAAACATGGGGACAGCAGAATCAAATTTTTCTGCAAATAATCGTACATTTATTATAGCATCAATGTTTCATACAAAATAATGTGATAACTAAAATCAGCAATCCTACTCTAAGAAAGACACGATAATCATTTTATTCGTTCTTTGATTGGGCGTTTCGCGCGTGATCTCAGATTATGTTTGAATTCCTAACCTCAAAAAGTAAAAAAGAAGAAAATTTTGAACACGCGTAGCTTATCTTAAGTCGCTAGTTAAAAAATTTCTTCTTTAATTACCTCCAGAAACTCCAAGTCTTTGATTGTCCTGATCTTCAGCTTCTTCTATTGCTGGCGAACAATCTGCTCGTACCGATTGTATTCGAGTGGGCGCTTACGTTGGAGAAGATCCATCTGGCTGTCTCGTTGGTGTGTCAGCAGGCGCAACCCGTTGCGTTCGAGAACGTGGACCTGGACGTCTCAGTGCTGTGAAAGTGGGCGCTTCTTCTTGCGTTTGAAAAGGTGGATCTGTTTTCTCGTTGGTGTGCCAGCGGGCACTACCCGTTGCGTTCGTGAACGTGGACCTGGACATCTTCTTTGTGTGGAAGTGGGCGTTTCAGAAGGTGGACCTAAATGTCTTCTTAGTATGCTAGTAAACGATATCTGTTTATTTCCAAGATTAATCGGATTCTGTCATCCGATCATGTTTTGGTGAAAATGTACTGTGATGATTTTCTTGGTTCAAAAGTGCAAAACCCTTCTTAAAATTGAGAACAGAGAAAAGTGAAGCTGACTAAAACGAGTTTTGATTGGTGGCCTGAAAAAAGGCGCGAAATTTAAAATTTTAGATTTTTTATGGGATTTTAGAGTTTTATTTAGAAAAAAAAAACAAATTACATTATTGTGTTCTTAATTATTATTACTATTGTGTTAAAAAAACATAAATGAAAATGAATATCATTAACTATTGCTGTTAATTATAGTTTTAATTGTAATTCGGTTTATATTTTTAGTTTGAGGTTATAACCTCAAAATAAAAACAGCATAATTTACTTTTGTAGTTTTTGTGAGAAGCACTTTCTACTATAACACATAAATAAATAAATATATATTATATGTGTGTGTGCCTAATATAAAACCATTGTCAGTTTAGAATATATAAATGTTTTGTTCCCAAAGAATATGAAAATACTATCAAGCGCTTTAATAGGAATTTGCAAAAATTTAACAAAATTAAGCAGCTGTTAAATTTGTTTTGGTGCATGCATGTATATTATTTGAGGAGACAACTGTTTTTACAAAACTGCTTTACAAAAAAATCTTACTACGTAAATGGTCCAAAATATAATTTCGACTAATTAAAGTGGTAAAAGCATAAGTCAAATTACATCTTATTTTTTAGTTTTTAAGATTTTAAAAACATATTATATCATATAGTTCTGATCCATACTCTGTAATTTATTAAAAAAAAGAAATCAGATGAGAATGAAAAGTACTCGTACCAAAGATTTTACATGATTTCTGTTTTTCAGTAGCTATATGAATCAGAACTATATGATATATATTTTTAGAAATATTGAAAACTGCAAAATAAGTTGAAATTGGACTTAATCTTTTATCACTTGAATTAGCTGAATCATATTTTTGACCATTTACCGACAAAAGCCAAAATTTTCAATTTTTATTTAAGCTCATTTGTAAATTATTCTGAATGATGTGATGGGTTTGTGGTGAGTTTTTTTTAAGACAATAATTAAAATAACTTCTGATCAGTCCGAACTTATTTTTATAAAGGAATAACATCATAAGATATCAAATTATAGTTTTAAAGCAATTTGTGTCAAATAATGTACATGCATTAAACCAAAACAAAATTGTTCTGATAAAATAGAAATATACTGTTATATTTGTTTTAGTGTATGCACCTGTATTATTTGAGAACAATAACTGATTTTATATAACAGCTTTATGAAAAAATCTTACTTTGCACCCATAAGAACATTCAAAATGATTTAGAATCCGTTACAATAAAAATTGAAAATTTTGGCTTTGTTCTGCAATTGGTAAATAATCTGATCTCAGCTATTTCAAGTAATAAAAAGATAAGTCCAATTTCAATTTATTTTTCAGTGTTTAGCATTTCCAAAAACATATTATATCATATAGTTCTGATCCATAGTCTATAAGCTATTGAAAAAATGAAATTTTGTGAGACTAAAAAGTACGCGTATCAAAGATTTTACATGATTTCATTTTTTCAATAGCTATTGAGTATATGGATCAGAAATATCTGATATAATACGTTTTTGGAAATGTTATAAGCTGAAATTACACTTATCCTTTTATTACTCGAATTAGCTGAAACCATTCTAAATAATCTTATGGGTGTATGGTAAGTTTTTTGCTTCCTTTCTTACTGAAAATATCGTTTTTCTACGGAACACGATATTGGAGTAAATCGGCATGAATCAAGTTAAAATTTTAGATTCATTTAGCATTTTATATGGTATCTTAATCACGTTCTTTGGGCTGATGTTCAATAGGTCAATTAGATTTTAAGTTATTTAAGATTTAATTTCTTTCGAAATTTTTTTTAATTTATTATAATTTGGTAACTAAACAGGGAAACCCTATTTAAAAACTATCATGATAATAGAGAGTAATAAGCACTATTTACCATATAAATTTTAAGTAATTCATGTGTCAGATACCGAGACAAAAATAGTGGAAAAAATGATTTTCTATGGGACATGCGATAACTGGAGTAAAAAAGGGTGAGACATGTTGAAAATTTAAAATCATGTAGGTTTCTGTGGTATTTCGAGTCCTTTTACTAGGCGCTCATTTAGGTTCATTAGATTTTGAGATATTTAAGATTGCATATGTAGTGTTGTTGGAGTTGATGTGGGGTATGTAAATAAGAATGAACGTCTCTTATACACCAGATGCTGATTGTCATCAGAATTGAATTATTTTAATTATTCATTTATATTTAATATCTATTTCTCATACAGATCATAATGTTGCGCGCGCGGAGCGCGCTAAATGTCACTAGTGCCTGTAAAATAATGGATATCACATATTTTGGTTTCGGCAATCACGTACAAAACGACGTATTAGAACAATTAAAGCTGTCTGAACATTCTGTAAAACATTTTTTTTAAATAGTAAAAAATGGATGTTTATACGAATCATCAATTAAAAACAAAAAAAGATCAAATTCATAGTTTTATTGCTGATGAAACCAACCAAGAATTCACTGTCTGCAATCTTATAAGAACAAGACATCGATTTAGCAAGCATTACAATAATCAAGTAATAGAAAATATTATCACAGAATCTATAATTATTCAAACCAATGAGATCATGACTATTTGTATTTTCATCCAAATACTTGGAACTATGTATATTTGTGCTTCGCCCAATCTACTTCATTATTGAATATACAAGCAATTTTTTAAGAATTCATGAGCGTTTACAAATATATTAATCTAAGCTGTACAGTTTTATTTTGCTGATTTCTACAAATTTAAATTCGAATTCAAATTTAAATTGGTTTTGAAAAAAAGTGGTAATAGAGTTTATGTAAAATGTTAGGTTTTGATAATACTCATAATGGTTGGATTAATAAGAATGATATGTAAACACACATACACACACAAAAATAAATTATAATTATAAAAAAAAGAATTCATTGTTCATTTATTTTACATTTCCTTCAATTTTTTTTTTCAAGTATAGGCATTATAATTTCATTTGCTTGTACAATTTTTGCCTGAAACGTTTTCGATCACGTGATACATCCTTCCGCTTTCCACATCGAGCTTCATGATGTGCAAATCTCCATGTATACATCAAGTGAATAGTTGGCTCATCCTTGAATCGTACACACTTTTCTTTGCTGGAATCAAACGTTTCTAAATTGAATTTTGTATAAAACATGTGTATAGTTATAATTTTAACTTACCCATTTTGTAGTATTTTGTAATGCCCACAGGCAATCTTATCGGTACTGTCCTCTTGAAGGTATCTTTTATCGTCATAAGGACTAAGAGTGATCTTTCTCTGTCTAATGGTCTCGACGTTATGATGTTTTGATCTTATTGCATACTGCTCTTGACTCTGAATGCATGAATTTCATAGACAGTTCAAGTAGTCATTAAATTCAATGGTTTTCTTTACAACTGAAGCCTTAATACCTTTAATTTTTTTCATACTATCTTGATTATTAACACGTGTACTGTACATTTTGCTTCTCAATCCGACGAATTCCGTAAAAATCTGACCATTACACTCATCTTTCATAAATCCCACGACTTTTTTATTAACACGAGGCATGTTAAATATATTATCTGAAGTATCGAATCTATGAATATTTCTTTTCATATCTTCATAAAAATCATTACATTTAATAGCATAGATGAAACTATCAGTATCTGCATACAATAATTTACAATCATCTTTATACACTTGTAGCATATAATTATAATGAAAATCATACATCAATGTCTTGGCGATATCTAGAACTGTAAGTCCAACATAAATTGGTTTATTTATAAGTATTTAGAAGCTAGATGGAAGCTCCTAACTTCTGCACTCTGATTAGAGATAAGGCAGGAAAGGGGACAGACCAGGTTAAATGACAGATAAGACTCGCTGTGATTAAGACTAACTATATTACAAGACTAGAAGTTACAAGAGGCCGATAGGTCTGTCCAGATAGGCGGCCAGGCCGAGACTGATAAGAAGTCAAGCTCGCCTCGCGCTCGTCACGGCGTGGTGGTCCGCCAGGTGGCGCGTCGGTTCCCCCACAGTTACTCCCCCACCAGAGACAAGGGCGGATTGCCCGAGGAACGATGCGATGAGGAAGCTGGACGCGGCGCCTATGCCGTAGATGATGCGGTTACGGGGCGCTGATGCGAGGCGAGTCTGCGGTGACGGAATGCCGATGAGTCGGAGTCGCCAGGTCCTGATAGGCTGGTTGGACGAAGACCCGGGAATGCGTCCACAGAAGGCCTGTAGCCGATGTTGCCAAAAGAAGAAAAAAAAAATCTGCCTGGACAGCGTCCAGGTATGTCAGTGCTGCAGGTTGTTACTGCAGTAGCCGGCAACCCGGAGCGTAGGATCAACGGCGTTGAAGAGAGTCCTTGCTAAACATCCTCGGGTGCCGGAATGCGCCAGGACATCGGTGCCGAGGATGTGGTTGAAGCTGGACGATGCGTTGAGAGAGACCTCGCTGTTGCTGTCCGTGCGTCCCAGCGTCGACTGCGATGGAAAGAAGGCCGGAGCGAGCGTCGTCGAGCGTCCTCGATAGCGCTGGCCCGTGCGCATAGTCGAGCGCACGGCCTGGTAGACGCTGGTGGGTCAGGGACAGCGGTGATGCTATGGCCTTTAGCGCTGTGACGTCGCGGGCGCGGAATGGCGCGTTGCTGCCGCGGCTAAAATGGCCGTGTTGGCGAGCGCGGCACGAGAATCGCGGCGTGTGGCGCGAGATGGCGGCCATGAGCGCCGCGACGTTGGCGTCCAACGCCGTCCCTCGCTGAGCATCCTCGGGTACCGGATGTGCCAGGACGTCGGTGCCGAGGATGCGGTTGAAGGCGACGCTGCGTGACGGACTGCTACTGCCCGGTCGACGATGAGCTATGCTGTGTCGACATCGGGAGGATGCTCCGCTGCTGGTCGGAACGGCTTGCTGTGCGCAGCAGAGCCGCTCTGAGGTGTGCTGGACGACGATGGTTGGCTGCTAGCGATGTCTGCAGGATCCGGTGTCGGCGTCGTCGTGAGTGTGATGGGTCCCAGCGCTGTACTGATCGCGCGGCGTTTGTTACTGCGAGCGAGGCGTGTGGCTGCTCGCTGTGCCGTGCGAGACGTAGCGCGTTGCTGGGACGGCTGAAAATGACCGACCGGGCGCAAAAGCGAGAGAGACAGCGAGACGCTCGAGAGCGAAGCGCAATGTGTAGCGCGAAATGGCGGTTTTTGCGCGGCGCGACGGCGTTTCCGGCGCCGAGTGACAGGTTTCGCGAGGCGCGATGGGAAGAGCGACTCGACCTCGCGAAAGGATCCGCCTGTCCAGGCGATGATGATGCCGACTGCGAGGCGCCGGGGCGATGATGTTGGTCACGGCGACGATGGCTCGATTAGAAGCCGCCGGTGATGATGTTGCAGCAGGTGCTGCGCTGCTGATGTACGTCGTCGTGTGCTGTTGTTTACTGGCTAACGCGACGCCCGGTGTCCGTGGGTCTCACCGGCTGTAGATGAGCCGGTGCGAATCGTCCTCCGCGGCTGTACGTGGGCCTTAGAGGTGTAAAAAAAAGGCGTCAGCGCGGGCTAATAATGGCCGACGCGAGACGTGATGCAGCTGAAACGGCTAAAAGCGTCGTCGCGCGGCTGTAAAGAGGCCAGCGCGAGACGTGATGTCCGAGATGATAAAAAAAAAAAAAACGTCATTGCGCGGCTGAAAAGGGCCGCGCGAAAAGACGTGAGTTTGTCGGTGTAAAGACCGAGAGAGCTGAATAAAAGCTCAAGTGAGCGAAGGCAGCTGGCTGCCGATCGGAAAGCCGAGGCGAGCTCCGAAGAGAGCGAGCTCGCGATCGAGGCTTTGCGAAAATGGCGCCGCTCGATGACTTGTGGATTGCGAGTTCTAAGACGGTTGCTCGCACTGTCCTTGACTCCGAAGCGTCTTCTTGAGCGGGGTCACCACTTTCGAAGCTAAATGGATGCTAGTAACTTCTGCACTCTGATTAGAGATAAGGCAGGAAAGGGGACAGACCAGGTTAAATGACAGATAAGACTCGCTGTGATTAAGACTAACTATATTACAAGACTAGAAGTTACAAGAGGCCGATAGGTCTGTCCAGATCGGCGGCCAGGCCGAGACTGATAAGAAGTCAAGCTCGCCTCACGCTCGTCACGGCGTGGTGGTCCGCCAGGTGGCGCATCGTTTCGTTGGTGGTGCCCGGAGGGGACCCCCACAAGTATATCAGTTTTATTTAGCTGTATGGCAACTAAATTTTCATTAAATATTGAACTACTGTGGGACTTGGTTGGAGGACGGGAGAGCGGTAACACGTATCTCGTGCGAGACCGACAGTTTCTGTAGTTTCTGAGTGGGAAGAAGGAGAGAAAAAATAAAAAGTGATTAAAAAGTGAGGAAAGATAGAGTGTAGGAAGAAGTGTGTGAAAGAAGCAAGAAGGAAAAGTGAATAGGAAAAGAAAAAAGAGAGGAAGAACAGAAAGGCGGATACAAAAGGTTAGAAAGCCACGAGTCTCATGGCGGACGGTAAAGCGAAAGGAGCGGGAAACAGCGGAGAAAAGGGCGCGCCAAACAAAGATAAGGAGGAGAAGAACATTAACAACAAGGCAGACAACTTTAGAAGGTTTAGTAGGAGGAAGAAAAGTGACTTCAAAGATGAGGCGGAAGTGAAGAAAATATGGGAAGAAGTACGAGCAATGAAAGAACAGAACAAGAAAATGAAGGAGAAAAGCGCGAAAGAAGGAAAAGAAAGAGACACAGAGATAAGAAAAATAGAAAGTGTAGTGAGAGAATTAACAGAAGAACTGAAAAGCGGAAAGGAAATGATGGAGGCCCTGGAAGAGAAAGTGGAAAGTTTGGAAAGCACGGTAGCGGAGTTGAACGAGAGGATAACAGCGGCAACGGAGATGCAGGCGGAGACATCAGCCGAGACGGGAGAGGAGCAGTTCAACGACGAAGCAACAGATGGCGCGAGAGGTTCCACTTGGAGCCTAAGGAGCGGGATGAGCCAGCGGTCGCTGCGCAGCAGCAGAAGCACAGCACGGAGCGGTACATAGAGATAGAGAAACATCAGATGCGTTCTCAGGGAGAGAGGTGAGTCTGATGAAAAAAATACTATACGATAAGGATAGGGCGAAAATAGCGTGCAACATCGTAATGAAAGGGTTAGCGGAACATGCGATAGAATTAGAAAGGTTGATAGGAAAAAAAGAAAAGCTGAAGAATTGGGTAGAAAAATTAATAGAGGAAAAATTAGGAACAGAAGTAAGGGTGGAGACAACGAGAATAGGAGGGAGAAATAGGGTAGATAGAGTCATAATTGCAAAATTAGGAAGCGAAGAGGAGAAGAGAAACGTGATGAAGAATAAAAATAGGTCAAAAGGGACGAATTTATATATAGAGCATGATTTAAGTTACGAGGAAAGGAAAAAGCAGGAGGAAATTAAGAGATGGTGCATGGAAAAGAAAAGGAAAGGATGGAATGTAAGAATAGGAATAGGTAGGGTAGCAATCGATGGACAGTGGATAAAGTGGAAGGAAGAAGATAGAATAAGAGAGGTAGAAGCTGAAGACAACAGAAGACAGGAGAGAGTAATAAAGCAAGTAGAGATAAGAAGGGAAAAAAGGAAGGAAAATAAGAATGAGGGAAAGGAAGGAGAAATAGGAGAAGGAAAAGAGGACGGAGGAATAAATTTCGATTAGGCCAGAAATGGAGATCGGAACAGGAGAAGGAGGATAGGAGGGTAGGAAAAAGAGAACAAAATTTTACAAATAAGCAGAAAGAAAATAAAGAGGAGGAAAAATGGAAAGAAAATAAAAGAAATAAAAATAGGAATGAAGAACAGTGGTGCATCCAGGGGATAGAGGAATCAATAGGACAAAAGAATAAAAAAAAGGAAGAGGAGAGGAGTAAGGAAGGGCTAGAAGAGGTAAACACAAAGAAACTACTGTTCTGGAACATAGCAGGGTTATGGAATAAAGATATGGACTTTTGGGAATACATCAGAGGGAAAGACTTTGTTAGTCTGTCGGAAACCTGGGTGGAAAAAAAAAGATGTAGAAAAAGCAAAAGATTTATTACCAAAGGAGTTTGAATAGGAAATAGTAGAGGCAAAGAGAATACAAAAAAAAGAGGAAGAGACGCAGGGGGGTTTATTATAGGAATCAAGAGAAACTGGAGCAAGGAGAAGGTATTAATAGCGGAAGAAATAACAGAAAGAAAAATTTGGTCAGTATACAATCAGAAGAACACGGATAAAATAATAAAAAAACTAGGGGAGATAGAAATAAAGGAAGAGGGGAAAGTGATAATAGGAGGAGATTTCAATATCAGAATAGGGAAAAAAGGGGGCTACATAGACATAGAAAACGGAGAAACAAGATATAGAAAAAGCAAAGACAAAAAGTGTAGCAATGAATGGGAGAAAGTAGTGGATCTATACGAAGAAAAAGGTTGGAAAATATTAAACGGGAATAAAAAAAGGGGACGAAGAAGGAGAATACACTTTCATAGAAGGTAGGGGAGCAACGGTCATCGACTATATAATGGTAAATGATGAGGTGTGCGAAGAGGAATCAAGATTTGAAATTCAAGAGAGCATAGATTCAGACCACGCACCACTAGTACTAGAATATAGCAGTGAAGGACAAAGAACAATAGCAGAAGTAAAAGAAAAAGGAAAAACGAGGAAAAAAGTATGGATATGGGAGGGAGAAGCGGTGGAAAAATTAATAGAAAAAACAAAAGAGCTGTGCAGAGAGATAGAAGAAAAGGAAGAAGATAGCACAGAAACGAGATGGAAGGATACAAAGGAAATAATAAAGAGGGGAGGAAACTAGAGTTAGGGTAAGAACGGAGAAGTTACAGAAGATTTCTGGACGGAACTAAGACTAAGACAAGGCTGCGTACTGATCCCAATTCTGTTCTGCCTTTATATAGGAGAGTTAGAAAAAGAGTTTAGGAAAAGGAAAATAGGGGGAGTGAATGCAAATGGAGTAAGGATATGGAACTTAGACTATGCAAACGACATAGTCCTACTTGCATTGAATAGGGAACCAATTCTAGACATGATTGGTACATTGAGAAGGTTTCTGAAAGAGGGAGAGACTTAATCTTGAGCACTGAAAAGACAAAGATACTAATTTTTAACAAAAAAGCAAATGAAAAGAAAGAATGATGGAGATGGGAGGGAGATACAATAGAAGAGGTTAGAGTATCCATATAAAAGATATGAAAAAGAAAGGCTTAGCCGCAGTTAAGGAGGTGTGGGGATTAGGAGAAAGGGCCTGCAAATATGATATAAAAGTAAGAAATATGCTATTCAATTATTTAGTGAGAAGTGTAATGGAATACGGAGTAGAAATCTGGGGATGGGAAAAAAAGTAGAATTGGAAAACATATTAACACTATACTGGAGATGGATCCTAGGATTACTTAATTCATGAAGAAGCGAAGTTAACAAAACTAAAACGAAGATGGGCCCTGCGGGCACTGAAATATGAAGATAGGATAAGAAATCAGGAAAATGGGAGACTAACAAGGATATGCTGGGAAGAGAAACTGAAGAACGTGGAAGAAGATGAGTATATGAGGAAAAAAGAAAAGTATTTAAACAATATAGGACTTAGCACGGTGGAAGTGGAAATAATGAAAGGATTGAAAAAAGATATAGGAGAAGAGATTCTAAAAAGAGAAAAAGACAAATGCTGTGGCAAAGAGAGAAAATAGATCAATCCAGATATAATACAAGATATAAAGAGATAGTAACGCTAGGCAGACCAGAGTATCTAAAGAAAGAGAACAGAAACATCAGGGAAATAGCTAGACTTAGGTGTGGAAACGTAGAGAGTGCAAACAGATATTGTAAAACAGGAGGAAAGAGTTAGGAACACTGGAACACGTAGTCGAAACCTGCGAAATAATTAGGAAATGGAAAACAGATACAAACAAAAATATAGTAATAGGATTAGAGCAACTGAAAGATGTCTGGGAGGGAAGAAGAAACGAAGAAGTAGGAAAATGGTAAAAGAATTAGAATTAGAAATAGAAAAAGAGAGACGTAGACAAGGGTAGACCTGGAACTCAAAGTAGGGAAAGATTGATAAAGGGTAAAATTGTAAAAGGGTAGAAAAACAAAATGTAAAAAGATGTAAAAAGAGAAAAGCGCAAAAGTAGGTATAAGAATGTAAAATGTATGTAATAAGTGTGAAAATGAAAAATTGTAAAAGTAAAAGTGTAAGAACGGAAAAGCGTATAAGTATGAAAATGTAAAAAGGTAAAAATGTAAAAATGTAAAAAATGTAAAATTGTAAATTGTAAAATGTAAATATGTAAAAATGTGTTACGTGTGGATACACGTCACGGGTGTCTAATTACTATAAGAGAGCGAGTAGAAGAGTGCAATGCGGTGGCGCGCCACAGAGCTTCTGCCTTGCAAGCCAGCGGATCTCGGTTCAAGCCCGGGGTCCGTCACTTTTTCGTTGCACTCTTCACTCGTAACATTTTCTGGTGTCTATGAAGTGGGATCTTATCATATCGTCTACAAGTGGACTGTCAGTTTGCAGTTACCTGTCTTATCTACTAGGGAAAATTAAAATATATAATGCGTCTAATGTGTGTTGCGTCCTGTGATGAATGAAGTTATCACGAGGATCCGAGCGACACGTGCCGATAATAGAAGAATTCTGCAGTTCTGCGCGCCTTGCATCGACGGGGACGTCGATCCGTCTGTTCCCTGGACGTGTTACGTGTGGATACACGTCACGGGTATCTAATTACTATAGGAGAACGAGTAGAAGAGTGCAATGCGGTGGCGGCCGTGACGCGACGACAGAGCGTCTGCCTTGCAAGCCATAGGATCTCGGTTCAAGCCCGGGGTCCGTCACTTTTTCGTTGCACTCTGCACTCGTAACAAATGTATAAATGTATAATTGTAAAAATGTTAAAAGGTATAAGGTAATGACGAAAAAAAATAAGTTAAGATAAAATAAAGGTAATAAAAGTAATTGCAAACCATAAAGATAGGAGGGAAGAAAGGTGGAAAAGAGTGGAAAATGTAAAAATAAAAAAGGGAAGCGAATCACTGTAAATAGTGTAAAGAAGTGTATTGTTATATAATGTAAGATTATAATAAGAGAATGTAAAAATTTTGTAAAAACCAAGTCCATTTGTGGGCCATGTAAAAGGCTGAAAACTAATATATATATATATATATATATATATATATATATATATTGAACTACTGTGAAAGTTTGGCTTTAAAATTTGAGCGTCTACACCATATCTTCCATCATATTTACTCATAAGCTTGACTAAAACTCTTTTTCTTACATTTTCCATACTCTTTCGACAAAAAATTCCATTCAAATTAATTTTTTGCTACTGCTCGTATACTAGTGTTCAAATCAATGTATGATTTGAGCCATGGAGACTGCTTGAATTTTAGAATTTTATGTATTTTAATGAGACGAAGACCATTAGAAAGAGCTTGTTGGAGAGCTACATAATGAATTACATAATTTCTTTTAGGATAAAGCGTAGCTAAAAGTTTTTCTTGCTTTAATCCAGGAGGTTTTGCATGTTCCGCACAAAATGGTAAATCATTATGCTCACCGTGTATTTCGCTAGGATAATCTAAATCAACCTCTAAAATATAATCATGAGAAGCATCTGATGCGATGGAAAATAAATCGAAATTTTCAAAATTTTGAACCACTCTTTTCTTAATCTTTATTATACTTTTGGGGCATATACTTATGATTGGCTGTTGCATACCGATTTGAACACTGACTTAAACCACCTCGGATTCCACGCTCTATAAAAAGTACCATATCAATATCTGTTAAAAGTTTTAATTGAACACCTGTATGTTTAAGCATTGTATCCCAGGAAAAGCCTGATGAAGTAGTATAATAGTGAGCAGGATCGAGGCCATAGACTTGCATACTCTGGTCTCGAAAATTTTCAAAGACATCTGCTAATAGCAAGACGTCAGTTTTCATGAAGAGGTCAGAATATTCACCAAGTTTTTTAACATTAAATGTTGTAACGCCCCATACATGCTTCGCAAAAAATTATATTATATTTATATTTTTAAACGCATTTTTAGATTTTGTGCGAGTAAACGTGCTCTTCTATTCTCAATTGAAAAAGACCGTGCTACAGTAGTAGCAGTAACACCGGACGCAAGAGAGCTCAGCTGCGCAAGAGAAGGAGAAGCGGCGGCACATATTCTATTTTAAGAAACTACTGATAGAATATATTTTGTTTATTGAAAAAAAATACCAAACTTTTATTATTGAAATAACCTTCCACTACCTGGTATCCCGGACCTGAATTATTATATTTGAAAATCTTTAAAAGAATTTAAAATCTTTCCATTAAATCTGTCGTCAAAATTACGACGCAGATTAGTAAATATTCGCGACTTGTCAAATAATAAAATCAATAGATTTCATATTATTATCTAAAATTAGTTATTACAGGATCGAGATAAGTCGTGACCGTTGCATTGGTGATCCTGTCAGGATACCGGGTTTTCAAAATGGAATTTATTACAATATGAATCAAATCATCCTATAAAACACACACATACACATGGCAATTTACGCAACAAACCAAATGCAATTTATGCAGAACAGACAACATTGATTTGCATGAATTAAGCAACTACATCAGATAAGCAATTATCGTATACAAATATATAAGCATATTGAAAAACTAATGCCACACATTCCTACCGATAAATAGATTACTAAATCCATCAAATAAAGCCGAGAGAATGAAATAAATCGAATGGTACAATTAATAAAAATTTCTCGCGCTTTAGATGTTCTCTTTTATCGTTCACGATCTCAAGATCAACGAATAAGAGATCTAGAATTTTGAGTTGCAATTTTAAATAACAAATTAAATGATATAACTAATGAGAATATTGAACTTAAAAAAAGGCATAATAAAATCTTTAATAAATTGAGATACGAAGGTGACTCAACTCCGATGCATAATTGTCGATGATTTGAAGACATTCAAAAAATGGACAAAGATGTGAATATTTATCACGAAGTTATCTCAAATCTTATTCAAGATTTCATCCATATGCAAAATAAAAAATTGTGATTATCTAAATTTTATATAAAACAATTTAGCAAACTATAAACTCGCGGACATTTATGAAGTTACAAACGAACATAAAATGGCGGACGTGGGCACGAACATATTCTCAAGTACACTTCGAAAGAGCACCTTAGTCACCCGAAGCGCCGCTGCGGAATTATTAAAAGCACAATTAAATGAGACGCTCAACGCAGTTTTCACTACAGACGACGTGAATCAATCTATTATCGACGATCCCCCGTTAAACGCCAACTGGGCACGAAAAGTTCACGAAGTTCTAAAATATCTCTTAGAGAAATCAGACGAAACGTCAGAAATCGTCAGTGATTTGGATAAAAAGCACGAAAGTATTCATAAACGAGTTGAACAAAACGATTCGAAATACACCCATTTAAATATTGACTACGATACGCTTAAAACAAGAGTCGATGAAATAGAATATAACATATAAACAAGCCGGATAATGCTAGCTGAAAAGCCAGTAAAGTAGCTCTTAAATTATCCGAACTCCGTCTCGAGTCTCAACCGGAAACAAGCCCTTCAGAAAACGTAGAAGCCCTAATTAACATGGCTATAAGAAAGCATGAGGAAGACGCTGAAGTATTATTAATGAATATGAAAAAGGACATAACCACAAAATTAACTGCTTTGACTAATACAAGTCAAAATCTAATAAAAATAACACAATCGAATGAAACACGCATCAAATCATTTGAGGTTGAACATACAACGTACAATAACACACTTTTCAAATTCGATGAAACTTTATAAAACTGAAAAACGCGTATCGAAAACTCGAACAAATCTTTTGCGGAAGAATTTCATACATTAACAAGTAAAATTAACAAAATTCGGTCTTCGAGTAACGAAATAACGTTAGATGGACATAACACAATTCTGAATCTCACATCCAAATCACCTATGTTAAAACCACCAACTTTCAAAGCCGATAGCAAAGAAAAACTTATACGGTATTTGCCTGATCTTAAAAGATATATAGATGTCTTAAACGTGGACGGCACCGAAATGAATATAATAATTAGTCCAGCGTTAGAAAATGCAGCTTCCTCGTGGTTCGACATTGCACAGCAAACCATAAACACTATATCCGATTTCGAGAGAAAATTTAAAGCACGATTCTGGAACGAGGATATTCAAGATGAGTGGTCACGAAAAGTAGAATACAACAGATATAATTCTGGCTCAAAATTCTTTCATCTCGAACATGCTACGTACGTGTGGGGATTCGCACAAGACTTAGAATGAAATTTGTCGAAAGCCGAGCTCGTACGAAAAATCTCAAACCATTTCGACTGGGATATTCGTTTTACTGTAAAATCACAAAATATTACTACTCAAGACAAATTTTTCAAGTTACTTGCGTTTAAAGACAACGATCATAGTCAAAGACAATCTTTATTTAAGAAAAAATCTAATCCTGGTGATTTAAACGCAGAATCCTCTGGCAATTATAAAACACATAAACCAACAAACAAATTTTCAAAATAAAAATTTTCAGAGGAAACGTCCTCAGGCACAAAAGCTGAATACAATCGAAACAAAAGTGAGTATTACGACAAAGGCTCCTGCTAAAGAAACGGGTACAAAACCCAAAACAATAATTTCTACACCTACTATGCGTAACTTTTCACTAGAAGAGTCTTTAAACAATTGCCTAAAAGACACTTGGAGTCTGCCAAAAAACCAATAACAGTTGTTTCTTGTGCCTCGAAAAATAATATAGGAAAAATGTCAAAAATACGAGAAACAACTAATAAACAGATTCCATCTTGTACAATTTTCAATAATCCACAAAATGATTTATTATATGCATCCGACGAAAACACAAAAAACGACGAAATTTGTCCCTGCCCCGAGTTTCAAAAAATCAGAATTTTTCAAAAGTGAAACTCGGTTCTTAGGATTTATTCTATCTACAAAGGGGATAAAACCTCAAGAGAATAAAATTGAAGCGATAAAAAACTATCCAAATCCTAAGAATATAAAACAGTTACAAGCTTTTCTAGGCACAATAAACTTTTACGCGAAATTCGCATAAAATCATGCACATGAATTAGTACCGTTATTAGAGCTATTACGAAAAGGAAACAAAAGTCCTGGGGGTGGGGGGACAGTCATCAAAAAGCTTTTGAGCGAGTCAAAGAACTCTTCGAAAAAGACGTTTTCCTAGCATATCCCGACCTTTCCAAACCTTATATCCTTCGTTGTGACGCGTCGGACTTTGCAATTACCGGTGGATTATCGCAAATTGACGATAACGGTAATGAACGGGTTATTATTTTTATCAGTCGAACACTCAAAGCAGCAGTTTACAGAAATTAAGTACTTATCTACGAGCCGCAAAAGTTTACATAAAAACGGATCACAAAGCTCTAATATTCCTATTGAAATGCAAATTTGTTGGCAATCGAATCCGTTTGTGGATTTTGGGCACACAAGACTATAATTTAGTGATTGATCACGTTCCGGGTAAATAAGCATTGTAGCCGATATGTTAAGTCGACATCCTAACTTTAATTTAGAAGAACAAGTTACTTATACAAAAGGCACTCCGTGGATCGTTTCCTGGTTTTTTAAAGCGTCGGTGATGATTCAAGGAGTTATGAAATTACGTGAAACGCGGCAACTATCGACCAATCAACACCTGACGTGCAACGACGATGTACAGAAGTAAGTCAGTAGTACGCGCGTATAAGAAACTCCGATGTTCGGCGATTGGTTTTGTGCTGTTGCAATCGGTTTAGTATATGTCGTCTGTATGGGTACACTAATGCAGTCATACAGGAGATGTATGTGTGTGTGTATATATATATATATATATATATATATATATATATATTTATTTATTTATTTATTCGTAATTGCTAAGGTGTATAAACGTGGGACATTACACCGTTATTTTGTTGCCTATTAGACTATTAAGGACGAAAATATGGTCTCTGGTCCCTCTACCCTCTCTAAAACCTGCCTGGCTCTCTCCAATCTTTTCATTTTTTTCCAACCACTTCCTCAATCTTCCCGCCATTATGTTCGTTAATAGCTTATAACCCACATCTAAAAGCGACACCCCTCTATAATTTTTTGCGTCCTCCTCATTCCCTCCTTTGTGTATCGGGAATATTCTCGCTGTTTTCCACCCTTCCAAGATTTTTCCCTCCTTAAATATCCCATTAAGAACCTCCCTCAACTCTTCTTTCCATTCTCTAGTCAGATTTTTTAAGAATTCTACCACCAACCCGTCTTCCCCGGCTGCCTTATTATTTTTCATCTTCCCTAATGCCTTTTCTAAATCATAAATCTCTATATCCCTATTTAGCTATATCTGATTATTCTCCACTTCTCTGTATTCTCCTAATTTGTTTCCCTCCACTCTCTCGCCTCCCTCTCTCCTATCATCTTTTTCCTCGCATCCCAATAGATTTTTAAAATGTTCTACCCAATCCTGCTTTTTAATGCTTGCCGTTTTTTTTATTTTTTCTCTGCCTAAACTGTCCCATTGCTTCCCAAAATTCTGTCATCCCCTTGCTTTCCTCCAGTTTTTTTCCATTTCCCTTCCCTCTCTTCCTCCTTCTTTTTATTGATGATTTCTTTTAAAAACTTTTTTCCCCCTTCCATTTCTCATTATCCCTTATTTCTTTTGTTTCTATCCGTGTTTTAGCGCCTTCCAAACCTCCTTCTTTTGCTTGATTATTTCGTAGTCTTTCCTTATTCCTGCTTTCCTATTCTTCTTTTTTGTTAATCCTATTTTTCTGCTAGTTTTCCATATTGCCTTGTAGATGATGTTCCATGTTTCCTGTATCCCTCCTTTCATCCCTCCTTGAGCTTCTTTCCACTCCTCCATGTTTTCTTTATATTTCTTTATTCTTCCTGCGACCCACCTCAAATTTTCTTCTTTCGTTTCCTCCCTCCCTTCCTCCTCCGCTAGATCTCTTTCTTCTTCTCCCCCCTTTCTATGTCTACTTCTAATGGTAGATAGTCTGACTCTATTCTTTCTTTTACACTTAATTTCTTAACTACGCTTCCTCCCTCATTTTCCCTTTCAATCTGCAAATCAAGCACTGAGCTGTTGTCTCTTTTATCGCTTTATCTATTTCTCCATTAATGTACACAACGATCACACTAAGCTTCCTATCTTCTTCTAACTCGATTTCTTTTATTATCAATCCGCAACTCAACTACTCCATTCTAACTCGATTTCTTTTATTATCAATCTGCAACTTCACTCCTCTATGCCCACTATATTTAAATTTTTCTTAACTCTTATTAGAACCCCTATTTCGTCCTTCCTTTTTTCTTTTCTTTTGTCGCACGTTTTGCTTTCCATACATACAGCAAGAGAGAGAGAGAGAGAGAGATCGCAAAAGAGAATAGAGGAAGAAGCGCGTGAGTGGAAAGTACGAGTGATGTCACTAGTATTGTAATATACTAAAAATTTTAATAAACTTACCATGTCTATAATTCGAATTTCGCTATTTAGCATGACATCATCCCTCAGGAGGATCTCCAATCCCAATGAATAGTTGAAGCTATCCTGTAATAAATTAAAAAATAAAATATTTCTGAAATTAGATAATGTATCAAAATTATATAGAAAAGAACAGATTAAGCTTATGATATGGTAGTGAGATAGATAGATAGATTAATTGATAGGGCTTTTTTCATGGTAAAATAAATAAATAAATAGTATATAGGAGAGATGCGTCTACATGCAAGCAGTGAGCAAAAGAGATGTATGAATTTGTGAAAATCATTCGTCGAGAAATATATCTGAGAGCTTGAGTGTGTGCATGAAAGAGAGAGAACGTCTGCACGAGAGCAGTCTGACTATGTATGAGGGAGAGAGAGAGAGAGAGAGAGAGAGAGAGAGAGAGAGAGAGAGAGAGAGAGAGAGAGAGAGAGAGAGATACACAATAAATACACTGAATATATAAAATAAAAAAATAAATTTGACTTACTTTATTCTCCATGACAATGATTCAATTTTCAATTTTCAATTTTCTTAAAATTTAAGTATATTTATATCAGACACAAACACACGATGTTACAGCACCGAGGGCAGTGGTTTGAATGGTATCACGGACCGACAAGTATATATGAAGAGCTTGACTCTATGCATGTGGATGTAATAATTGTCACATAAAACTAGTAGAAACAGTTTAAGGGCTGGGAAGCTCGAGAAATGTGAGACTCCAGGTTAGAATTCTTAGACGCGCGGCTTTTTCTTTAAATCTTTTTTTCAGTCTCAGCTTTTTATTGTAACATGCTTCTTCCAATTTTGATAAACTAATAAACTGATGATAATAATCCGTGCAGCAAGACAAATTAACAACTTTTAGACCACTGAAATACATATCGCCTGCGATTTGATCTAAATAATATAATAGCTGAAAGAGTTGGGGTATTTTTATTTAGGGATAATGTAAAAGCATTAACTCGCTGCACTGAAAATACGCTTCCAGACATCTGAGTGGGGACTATGGAAAACGTATTTAAAAGTACGGGAGGGAGGGAAGCTGATGATGGCGTCCGAAGAAACATGAAAAGAGACGTTGCACGTCGCAAGCGTGAATGAGTCGAGCTTGATAAACTTTTGTAGTAGAAGGAGGGGTCCAAGTTTCGAGTATATTTAAACAGTCCTCTGCTCCGTATTTGTATACATTTTCAAGTGTACTAAAGCAGTATACTGTGCTCTACATTACATTGGTTTAGAAAGCTTGCTGTAGCATTTGTAAGTATATTTTAATTATTTTATTATTTCATATATAAATTTATTCTTAATAATAAGTAATATTTTCATAGAAAAATGGATATAATTCTTGATACTCAGGGATTCAAGGGTCAAAACGGCGAGTATATAATCAAGGAGTTGGCGTACATCGATCCGAATGAACCAGCTGCAGTGCCGCAACTAGTAACTTTTCAACCGCCATACTCTTGGTATGACTTGTCGAATGACGTCAAGTTTGCGAATCTGTGGCTCAAGTATTCTTTCGACGGGTTGAAGTGGAGCTACGGAGACGTCCCATATGAGAAGGTGGCCGAGGTTTGTGCCAGCCTTCTGGACTTATCAAAGACAAGAAACATGATTATCTGGGTAAAAGGTGCGAAGAAAAAATAGTGGCTGCATCCATATTTTCCACATATCTATAACATTGAAGATCTTGGCTGTCCATCCTTAATAACACCAGGATATCGGTCTCCGGTGGTGGCTCCGTACAATACGCCAAGATTTTTCCTTCCCACTGCACGTTTACGAGGATTATTATACCTCCTCATCTGATTCTGATACAACGTCAACATTAGAAGAATAATTTATTATGTGAGTATAAGATATTCTTATAACTAATACATAAATATATATATATATACACTAGTTGGGCTTCGCTTGCCAACCTCCCAGTTTTGGTTGTGGTTTTAATTTGAAAACTATTTGTTATTTATTACTTGGTGTATTATTTAAATGAATGTTCAAAAGTATTAAATATAAAATGAATATTTGATCATAGTAAGCACCGTAACTCAGAATTCACGCGCTAATGTTTTTTATCTGACGCTTTAGAAATTCATCATTTAAATTTATGTTTTGTTGGTTTTAAATTAACTTCAATTCTTTCTGCCGTTCGGTATAACTGCGTGACGGTCGGTTTTTTCTCGATTCACTCCCCGGTAAAAATGTGTACCTAGCGAGCCTATAGAAGTATTCACTTCAAAAATTAACTAAATGAGCTAAGATTTAGCAGCCAAAAATACGTTTAGAAAACTTAAGTTTGAATATATCGGGGGCAAAAATAGCCACGAAATGTATGACCAGTGCCTAGTCTCTAACGAATAAATACATTGATTGTCAACATATTTATTCGGCAATTTTTGTTTATCAACGCATCAACGCATGCGCGAGTGACGTCACCAGAAGACTTCTGTTTGAAGCGCCACCCCGCGGCGGCAGGAGTCTGAAAAAGTTTTCAGTATTTTCTGACTCCAAACTCCTATTTCGTTGACTCTCCTTCTCTACAGTCTTCTTGATTTGTGTGTACACACAATTTATTGTATAAATTAATTATTAATTACGAACATTATTGTTCTTTTTTTAATGAATGATTTATACGTTATTTGGTGGGGCGGTTGCGGGGGGGCTGCGGCGGCGGGCGTGGGGGGTGTGCTTTCATATTTTCAAAAATAACATAAAAATGAATGATTTTTACGTTATTTGGTGGGAGGGGGGACACTGTGGGGGGTGTGGGGGGGAGTATCTCCAAAACAAATATATATATATATATATATTGTTGCATTATATTTACAGGATAGAGTCGCTAAACGCTGTTGCAAAAAGTCCATTATTCCTGCCTACGAAAAAAATTAAGGATTTGGAGATCAGCAAGAAGTATAAAATATCCAAATGTAAGAAAATCCAAACAAAATTCGGTGCAAAGATAGTGCTGGAGTTGGATGCAAGCTTTGACGTATATCTACCCACCAAAGTGAACGCTTTCCTCATGGAAAACCACGCCGACGAGGAAAAGTTGAGGCAGGAAATAAATACTAGAGGTGTTTATCTCATACACCATGATAACAACATTATTGAATTTGTTTAACAATTTATCTCCACCGCGAATAATTGATGGAATGCAGGTAGTGAGGAGGACAAAGATAATCACGAGACAAGAGTCGAGTTTAAGTACCAAGTCTTTATTATAGTAACGAGACAAAGAAACGCTCTAGGTGCGTGCGCTTTCCATGAGCGGCGAAGCTGAACTGCGCACGTACCCCACAGGGCTGTACGCGTGAGCGTCAGTGCCCACACCGTCTTATTTCTAACAATAATAATAAGGTTTTTTTCTCTCAATCATTAGAGTGTTTATGCTGAATTCTTTTTTACTGTGCAAAGGGGATTATCGCGACGTTTAGTAAGTTTTTTTCTTCTAATATTAAGGATTTTTGTAACATCTCCCTAGAAAGTATTGTTCAATTTATAAATCACAATTTAATTACTATTGGATTCTCATAAGTTTATAATGTACTCTAACGGTTCTAACGCTATTTATAATGAATATTTAAAAAATATATATGGGTCATTCTTTTTGAAACTGAGCACCCCCCTCTGTCCAAAAATCAGAGGCTCGAAATGATTTCTGCTCGGACAAAGCCCTGCATAGACACTTTTTGTCAAAACCGTGAGACAAAAGTCGTCAGTTATCGTCTTCATATCTAATATTTCGCCGTGGTGCATCTCAGATATACCCAAAAAGTGCAAAATGTATGAAAATTTGGTTTCTAGAATAATTAGATAATCAAATTCATCTCGAGTTTACGTGAGAATGGTATTTTTGTCCGCAGCCATGATACCGAGATGCACTCTTTCTCTCTCTCTCTCTCTCTCTTTCTCTCTCTCTCTCTCTCTCTCTCTCTCTCTCTCTGTCTCTCGCTTGCTCTTTCTTACAATTTTATCGTGCAATTAGTATGTACATATTAAGTACACAACACTTACTCAATAATACAATCGATTACATACTTTAAATCGATCAAAAGCAACCGATTTTCTGTAATGAAGCATGGCATCGTTCATCAAAACAATGCTTGGTCAGCTGTTTATTGGAGCGGTTAAGAGATATTTTGGGCTTTTGCAGTCTGCGCACTATTATGTACTTTTTTAATCGTAGCTTGTTGGAGAGCCAGATGGATATTATGCGAGCTCTCATCGAGTCTATCGTGGCATGCAGAGTTCCTGGCAAGTTCAAGTTCAAACTATTATGCAGCAATATCAGCAACTTCTTGGTAAAATTCTCTCTCTCTCTCTCGCTTTCTCTCTCTCTCCCTCTCTCTCTCTCTCTCTCTCCTAGACCTCTTCATCAGCCGATTCGTATACCTAGACACCGTCTTCGAATTACTTCTACACCTAGACACTAAAAACTACATGCAAGCGAGCATGCAGAAAACCAATGAAAAAGGAATATCCATCCGTGTATAGCTGTGCGATCAACTTCACGGTCCTAACACTTGTTGCGGCTAACTGGACGGTCCTAACATTTTTTGATTCGATTTGAGCATTTTGTTAATGACACACTCGTGTATTATATCAAAGGTTGTTTTTATGAATATTTTTGTTGAAAATCATAGTTAGGCACAATAAAACATGATATAAGTCAAAATATATTAGAGACAAGAAAGAAATGCATTCATTTCTTTGTAATGAAAAATGCGAACCTTATCATAGAAGTAAATAGTAGTGTGAGCACCGCGGCTTCGTCTGCTTCTCAAACTCGCCTTTGTGGCGCTACAGCGCCACTTGATAATAGAATCGAATTAACGTTATTGTTGAAAACTGTTGAAATCTAGTACCATTCTCAGTAAATTAGAAAATACTAAAAAAAACTAATAATACCTGCAAACAACTGCTGACTTTATCTGAATTCCAACATTTTTCTGCTGAACACTTCAGTTAACTTCTGTTTTAGTCTGAAATTTTTAGATGGAAACTGTTATGTGCAGAATTTTTGTTCCTCTAAGGATAAATATAAGTATGAAAAATTATGAAATTTTGTTGCACAATATATCAAAGTCGCCGAACCTTTTATTTTTTTAAGAGACAATTTTTATTAAAGATTCCAATCCTATTTTTAAATTGTTTAGAGTATTTCATATTCAAAGTCGTAAAAATAAAATATAAGCATCTTTAGCATCATTCGACCACAGCTTTTTTGTAACATTTTTATTACTAAGATGAAATCGCTGATTGTTCTAATATACATCACCCTCGAATTATTTCTACACCTAGACACAAAAAACCAAGGAGCGCGCCACCTAGACCTTGTCATCGGCTACCCTGGCAAGCTAGTTAATGTTACAGCTCTGGAACGCAGAGTATGTACTGGCAACATCTTAATTCAAAATTTTTTAATATATTATTATATTTTCTTGAGAAAGCAATTTTTATCTGTATATAGCTTTGCGGCTAACTTCACGGTCCTTTCAAATTTCGGGTTGAAAAAGAAAACCGTAATTTTATCATTTGTGGATTATACACTCACATATTTTAAAAATAAGCAGCCTTTTCACTAATATTTTTGTTGGAAATCATAGTTTAGCATAGAAAACATACTAATAAGCCAAAAAATCTTACGAACAGTAACAATAAGCATTTTTTTCAGTATCATGAAGAATCCAAACACCAATATAGAAGTAAATAGTGTCACAGGCGCCGCGGCTTCCTCTGCTTCTTAGTAGATAAACAACGCGGATACGGGCGCCCCCCCACCACGCCGCCCTCAGCACAGCTGTGCAGGTAAGAATAGGCCCCGCCCTCTTGGAATGTTCTAGAAGCTTTTGATGTCATCGCTAGGCCTACCGCCTCCCTGTGCAGGTGAGAATCGATAAAGAAGGTCACTGCAGGGTATCCGGGAGGCTCATTATGGCTCAGGGCGGTAAACTCTAGTGCTTCAGGAGTCCGCGCTCAAGGTCGAGTCAATGAGTGGAATATTCTAGTCAGGCTGACGTCACCGGCCGACGCATCTTTTCGTCGACTCGCAGATCACATTATACCTGTTATTCTTTCATTATGCGTGCTTATTCGTTATATATATATTCACCGTGGATAGCGTATACGCATCTTCTCACTGCATCAATAATTGCTACGTATTATTCCGCGTCTCTCTCTCTCTCTCTCTCTCTCTCTCTCTCTCTCTCTCTCTCTCGTCGCAGCTTATAATGAATTTGAAAAAAATCTTTACAAGTTAATGATGAATGTGACAAAGCAAGTTGACTTGAAAATAGTTACCAAATGGAACTGCCGGTACGGTGCTGAAGTTCTTATTAGTTAACTTAATTTTCACAGTCGCAACATACTAGATGAAAATTTGTCAATCATAGAACTGACTAAAACTGAAGTTAATATGGAAAATAAAAAATAGTAAGTTGTATATAGAAGTTGAAATAGAAAGTAGAATATAGTAAGTTGAGGCGTGTTTAGAATAAGTGCAGTGTAAAAGTGTACCGATGATGAAAATGAATAGCATGAGAATGAGTAGGTGTGTGCGTGTGCATGACTGTGTATGAGTTATGTGTTTTCGAGTTGAAAGTAGTAGTCTCTAGCAAGCCTTCTGGAAGTGACAGTAGATGAGGTGTTTCTGATGTGAGATGGCAGGCTATTCCATAAGTATGAGGCGCTGATATGAAACGAGTTCCTCAGTGTCTCAGTCGCGAAGGCAGGTATTTCCAGAGGTGTCACCTCGCCCCTCACAGGTCAGAGCGAGACGCGGAAGTCGAAGAAGGCCAGTACGTATACAAAAGTGGTTAGCTTCCTCAGGAGCCGGACGTGACATACAGTGTCAAACGCCTTGCTAAAATCAAAGAGAAGAAGGAGTGTCACTTTCTTTTTGTTTATCCCGACCCAGACATCATCAGTTAGCTTAATTAGGCCAGACTGAGTGCTGTGGCCAGTGCGGAAGCCTGTCTGATAATTGTCTAGTAAGAGCCTTGATTCAAGGTATTGCAAGACTTGCTTATACACCAGCCACTCCAGGGCCTTGGAGAGAAAGCAGAGAAGTGAAATCGGACGGTAGTCAGTCAGGGATGTTGTTGAACTGACTTTGTTGAGTGCACGCACCAGTGACAATTTCCAGGCAGAAGGGAAACGGGTTTCGCTCAGAGACAGGTTAAAAATGTGACATAATAGAGGAACTAGAACTGGCAGTGCTTTTGAGATAACAACCTGGGGGATGCCGTCGCTTAACCTCGCCTGGGTGTCGAAGTGCGATACTGCAGCCAGGGTTAGAAGATAATCCTCAACAGCAGGAGCTAACGGATCACTGGAGATCGAGCTAAAATGCTTGGTGAGTTCATCTGTGCTAAAGCGAGGTGACAAAGGGGCCTTAGTGGCGGAAATTCCAAGTTTCTCCAGCTCTCTCTACATCTCGGCGACATCAGTCAAGGTTGACAGGCGTGAATAGTAATAATTCAGCCTGGCTTCCTCGACCTGTTTATGAGCATAGTCTCTAGCTTGTCTGTACAAGCGGAGATCTGAATCAAGCCTGGAGTTCCTGAAACGCCTGTAAAGTCTATCCCTCTCAGATACAAGATCACGAAGAGCCGTGGTAAACCACGGGTGACGCTGTTTTCTAGGTGTCATAGTCCGTGGTGGGGCGAGATGATTAATGGCGTTAGTCAGGTTAGCGTTAAGTGTAGAGATGCATTCGTCAAGTGATGACACGGTGAGAGATGACCAGTCACATGCGCTAAGAAAGTCCCTTAGCTTCTCGGCGCTGATTCCTTTAAAGTTTCTGTAGGAGTATGTGTTAGATACGTATCGTGGAATCTGTACGTCGAGAGTGGCCGTGATAAGGTCATGTCCGTTGATGAAAGATGAGTCTGTCTTCCAGTGTGACAGCAGGCGATCCTGCTCGTCGATCAGACACAAGTCAAGCCAAGTATCAGAGCCCTGTTTATGATGCGTGGCATCATAGGGGACAGAAGAAAGGGAATTTTCATCAATGAAGGCCCTGATGAAATTGGCATCTTCAGATGATGAAAGCTGATCAGAGTTGAAGTCTCCCATTATAAACTTCGTCGAGTAGTTGTGCATGTGGGTTGTTAGCTGGTCAATAAAGTTAGAGCCTTGAAAGAATGGAGCGTGAGGAGGACGATACACAACCCCCACGAAGATCGGATAGATTCCCTTTGCCGATACCTCACAGAAGAGGTATTTAGGCTTACCCGGCTTGCCAGACCATTCACCGTCAGATGATGAAATAACGCTAGCCGTCAGTGATATGTGTATGTAGAGCGCCACACCTCCTTCGTTTCTGTTTCAGTCCCGTCTGTACAGTAAGTAGTCGTCCAGTGAAGGGATGGACGTTACGTTTTTGCTCAACCAGGTCTCAGTAACAGCTATTACGTGGAATGGAGAGCGAATGGATAAGAAGAGCCTGATCATCTCAATGTGACCCGTAAGCGAGTTCGCATTGAAATGGCAGACTCGTAGACCTTCGGACAGAGATGCAAATCCCCTTGATAAAGTGCAAACATTACCCAGATGTTGTATACCGCCATCCTTGTGTGAATATACAAGCCAGTTTTGGTAGTATGTGCCTTTACCCTCACATTGAATGAGTACGCCTCTGCAATAAATAAAAAGAAACAGGCACATTAAACACAAAGCAACGAGTCCTTGAAGCTCAATATTAATTTAAGTTTAATTATTCATGAAAAAAACACTTATCTGAATAAGCAGCAACAGGTGTGCACTGCTTGGGGTAGAGAGTCTTGGGCCCACACTCATATTTCCTGTTTTCACTAGTAAACACGATCCAAAAATCACCGACATAGGTGGAGGACACACTCACGCACCAACAGATTACATATGCGCACTATTTTTACCGCAATTTGATAGCAATAATCGAAAGATAAAGAACATGACGCAACGCGGGTGAGGTTAGCCATTGCAGCATAGCAGCCGATAGCACGAGTTTGTTCAGAGCGAATGCGGGCGAGGTTGCATGCGTGGTTACTAGGTGCGACTAGGGACTTTACAGCGGTGACGCGGTCGAGCCGGAGTAGAGTCGAGGAGTAGAGAAAGCGCGCAGCAGCCATTTTAAGCGGGCGCGAAATTCAAATAGTAAGAGCAAAGTAATGATATCTTAAGGGTTCTGTGACAATAACAATTATTATTAATTAACTTAGATGCAAAATAGGGTTCATTTAACCTTTCTATAAATAAATAGATAATTTTTTCTTTTGTTCTTGTCATTACATTTGTTACGTCCCAGCGTGAAAGATTAAGTTTTTTTTGAAGGCAATTTTGTACTTAGCTTTGCGGAAAAAGGGAATTGACGTTGAATCGGCCAAGGCGGTTTTACAGTTCCTGAAAAGGGCTGGAGCAGATTTGTGCTGAAGTAAAGGTAAACGGCTGCTGGGCTTGCTGTCACCACTCCTGATGTTTCCGGCCGAGTCAGGAGTCCCGGGCTGAAAAAGGGCTGCTCAGTATCCAAGTCGTGATGTCCGAAATCCAGGAAAAAGACGGCTCCAATGGGTCGTCTCCAAGTATCCGGGAACGTTGGCCGAGCTAAGAAAGTTCGCGAAAATCTGTCGCCTGTTTTTATGTATTTCCGAGTGAAATTTCAAGTAAATAATGATATATTTAACCGTTTGAAACGCGAGTAATATTCTGTTTTCCAAGAGAGAAAAATAATAGTAGTTTTCGCGTTATAATACGAATAATTTATCTTATATGTTCCCAAGAGAAGATAATAAATTTCGCGTAAAAGTAATAGAAATTTAACTTAGAATTTGTAAGAGAAAAACTCAAAATATAAGCGTGAACGAACTTTTATTATAAAAGAACACAAGTCAAGGAATTATAAAGCGTCTGCTCTGTCTGAGCTCCGGTGGTGGACTGACTGACTGACTTCGTCGGAGAAGTTCGTCGAAGCTTGGAGGTGGAGCTTCATGTGTGGAGGGGAGACATTTGTCTTCGCTCTCTGCTGTCATTGGTGTTGCCATGGTAATGGAAATGATGGCTTCCTCGTTGCCATGGTGATGATGTTCTCATTGGCTGTAGGTATTTCTTCGTTCTTCGGTTTTGCTGGTGGGAGAGCCTGCTGTGACGTAGGTGAATGATGAAATTGTGAGTCAGTTCTTTGGTCTCATGAGAAAGTTCACAGATCGAGTAAGCGAAGTGTCAAGATACAGTGAAGTGTTTATAAGCGGGTAGATATACAAAAACTCGATGAGTATAGAATATCGACGGATGTATACAGATTCTTCGTGACAGAAGAGCCTCGAGTATACATGAAAGAAAAAAGGCTAAGATAGTTTGTATATCGGCGAGTTACTCATCGATAAACACATGTGACACTATACAGTCCTAAGCGTATGAATACGTGATACATATGAATATTTCTTAATAATTATCTAGCGCTAAGGCGACGGCGTAAGAAGGTCAGTAGATAGGCTATAGGCATACTGGCTCATGCGGATTCTGGCTCACTCCCTCCTCTCTCAGTGTGAGCCAGAATCCGAGCTGTGTATTTTAAATGGAGGGATTGTCAATCCCTCCCTTTTCTCCCCAAGCGACCGAGAATTCTTCCCCCTCTCGAAGTGAGCCAGAATCCGAGCTGTGTATTTTTAGATAGAGGGAGTGTCGATCCCTCCTTCCCTCCCCTAGCGACCGAGAATTCTTCCCCCTCTCAAAGTGAGCCAGTAACCGTAGTATGTATAAGTCCCAATCTTCCCTTCTCCGTGTCCCGAAAAAAAATTTAGTGGTGGGTTCATGCTCCTCCTCCTTCGCGCAGGTAGAGACGA